>BQNB010003437.1:91715-114988 GCA_026074375.1 Tanacetum coccineum
CAACTCAATCTTTCTTTCTCCTTTCTAGTTCCGATTCGTGGTCGATTGTATGAAGTGAAGTGATTACGGGATCCTACAATACTTGATCTGCATCTTTGAAGAAAAGGTAGATGATGATGTATTAGAGAACATCCAAGAATTTGTTGCAAGTATGATTAATACTTATATGTGGATTTTGTGACCAAATCTAGAAATAACACTTTTTTAAGGTCTTTAGCAATTCTCTTTTAATAATTTTGATAATGGCTCATGTTGTACCTTAGTTCCTTGTGGCTTATATGATTTAAAGCATACTTATATGGATCTAAAGATACACTTTTACCATATGGGAGGTACAAATTTATGGATCTAAAGAATTGAAAATATTATGTATGTTTTTTTATATTTTTTGTTTTTGTAATATAAATTTATTTTATAAGATGTTAATAGATTCTTAATGGATATTGATTTATGTCTTGGAACTATGTTTCATAGGTTGGAAGTTTCAAGATGTTTGCAATCTGGCGTTGCATTTTGATGCTAAATAAAGGTGACGCATCGGGAAAATTTTATGTTGTGCTAAAAGGTAAGTTCATTTTTATATTGATATGTTTTAGTATTCTTCATTTTTGTTCCAAACCTGCTCATATTTGTTAAAATAACGGATCATATATAGTGTCATATCTGCTCATATTAGTCATCAAATGAAGAACTATACAACATGTTGCACAATAGCAAAATGGATTCCTTTTAACGACTTTAACAGGTCATAAAACAAATTCCTTTAAGAAATTGTTCCTAATTACAGAATGCATGTCATGCTTATGAGAGTTGATCACACTAGGGAGTTGGATGCTAGATGACTGTTATCACGATCCTTCCAAGATGTATTTCTTCACTTGCCTTGGCACCTATACATATGTAAAAGGTTTCTTTTTTAACTGCCTTTTTCGTATATAAAGAATATGTCTTCTGTTTTATACTTATAAATTGTATGATTTCATTTTGTTTTCAGCAAGGCACATCTTATGTGAAAAGCAAATTAAAATTAACGAAGCATACAAGAAGCTGCAAGATGGGTGGCTTAGCAAAGGAGATAAGGTCCCTCTAGCTGAGTTTTCAAAGGTAATCTCTTAAGTCAATGAGTGTCATTCCTTTTTTTTTCCTTTTTCATAATTGATGCTAAAGTTATTTGAGTAATGGTATTTTAGATATTTCACATGGTTAATGAGATGTTCTTATCACAAATAGAGTTTAGGGGTTGTTATGTAGACCTAGAAGGTGCGAACACCGCTGGCGTATAAATATTTCTGAGTGCTATTTACAGTACATGTAATAAATCTGAAAATTTGGCTTGCTTTTAGTCTTGGACCGTTCACCATGTCCATATACACATGGGGGCGTGGTGGTGACCATATCCCTTAACTACGAAGATGATAATGGTAATAGAGGAAGGGATTCTGAAACTCATAATGTCAGATTATCGGTATGACGAAATAGCCCTTCACACTGCCGCTATTGTTGACAATAATACGCAACTGAACTCTTAGTCATGAAGCGAAAAGAATTGGTGGGCAGACCGCTGATCAAGGACACAATTGATCATTCCTTATCGCTGTGTCAAGAGTCAAGAGCAAGGAATGATTGAAGGTTCTTAATTTTGACAGAGACGACAACTATTCAAACTCAACAAGATACGTTGTTTGCAAAGAAGTCTTATGTCGTATTTGAATAGGCAGCATTGTTTTGTATATACAACATATTCATTATCTTTTATATAAAACCGACAAGTTAGTTTTGTGTTTATAATGTTTTTCACTTTTCAATATTTATTTACGTCCACTTAATATTATCCATATTATTATGAAGCTAACACACCCATCGGGCGGGTTATGTAACTAGTTAACATACTTACTAGTAATTATAAGTCGAGATGTAAACCACAACGTAAGCCAAGACTCACGGACCAAGACCAAGCCTCGGTTTGGCTTGCCCTGTTGGGTCGTGGCCCATTAACCCCAAACACCCCTTTATTTACGTTCAAAAATTTAAGCTAACGCACTGTACAATATTCATTTATGCATCAATACACACCTAAAAGTACAAGTTATATTAAGTTGTGAGAACTTACAAGAATGGGTTTTGAAGATAAGATCGACACGAAACCGGACAACCCAAACGTTGTTTAAATGATAACCCGACTACTAGAATCAACCAAATACTCCTAAATCTTCAAGTTCTTGATCAAAGTTGCAAACTTTTAAGAGTTTGTGTGTGTGTGAGAATCGGACGAGCCAAAACACAAGGAAGAAGTGTGTGTGAGTTTTCATACATGAAATGTGTGTGTTATGAGCCATGAAAAAATAATATAGTACCAAACATGGACCACCAAGGAACCAAAGAGCTAAAAATTAGCCATCCTTGTCCCCTCTTGGTTTTGACCGGGTATGGGTGTTGATCCCTTTTGAACAGATCTTACTTAGCTTGTTAAAGCTTAGTTGTGTTGGATAGATCTAAGACAACTATAATAGAAACTAAGATTGTGAATACTATAAACTATGATGAACTCAAAAATACTTTTCCATGAATCTAGATTATTTACACGACATATTTCTTAGTCAAACTTCCTTAGATTCGCTATGAACATTAACGGGCGTGTCATGACTCGTTATTAGACATTTCAAGCTATTTACGAGACAAACCTCCTGAAACGAGATCAACATAGATAAAATCCTCTAAAAAGGATTAACACAAGCACGTATAACTAAGATCATCAAGATAAACATTTATTCGCCACCGTCAACACGGTTACTTGATCTAACAAAATTAACAAAAGTCAAATAGTCAAAGGACTAAATTAGAACATATAGATTCCAGAAAATTCCAAGGGTTACACATTCTCTTGAAACGGTTGATGTTGTGTACTAATGGCAACCCCCCCTTGATGTGAATCTTACAAGATCTTTAACCATGTCGATACTGATTGCCCTAAAGGTGCCAAGGTGGCTGACAATACAGTGGAAAAGGATGATGATGGCTTCACTAAAGTAACACGTAAAAATGGTAAAGGAAAGCAAGATGGAAAGGTGAAATAGGTTGTGGGAATCAGACTTACAAAACCTAAACCAAACCTTGTCTATAAGGCTATTCATAAACCATAAAATAATAATGATAAGGAGGCATCCTCATCCAAGTCATCTGACGCGACTAATGAGGACATTTAACTGATTCAACGTTATTCGATTCATTAATTCCTTTGAAAAGACTCCATGGAATTATAATACTTCTTGATGTGGCTGACCTTACTCAAGCTACATAAACCTGTACCAAACATACTTCTACTGATCGTGTTGATGAAGAGGCGAGTAGAGAAGTTCCAAAGAATGTTTATATCGAACCTGATCCTAATATATCCAAATAGCCTATGACAAATGGAAACAAAGGGCAAGCACTCCATATGATGCGGTTAAGGATGTATAGTCTTGCGTTGTGGAACATAAAGGGTATGAACCAAGCCACTAAACAAAAGGAGGTTTGCCATGTTATTTATGATAATAATCTTTGTCTTTGTACAACTCTTGAGTCTCATGTTGCTAACTCAAATCTTCAAGGTATGTGTTCTAGAAAGTTTTTTAAACATTAGCTTGGAACTTCTAACGGTTTGCTCATTTTGTGTTCTAAAGTTTTTAAGGATCATATTGAGGTATGAGGAATTCCAAATATAGTTAAGGTTGGGTCCATCTCGTATAATGCTCAGGGTTTATGCATGCGTGTGTGTATCTTTAAAGAATTGATAATAAGAAATTTATTTTGCTCCTTTGTATAAGATCCATAACGCGTAATAGTATATGCATGTCGGATTTTGTGGCATAATTTGACTACTCACAAAGCTTATATTCGGAATAGACCTTGGTGAATTCTAGGTGATTTCAATGTCATCTGCAATCCATGTTGATAGATAAATCCACGGTCGAAATCGTCTTTAAATTGTTAAACTGGTAATGCGACCTATTCAAGAGTGTGTAGGAAGACTCTTGAGCCTTTCGATCGTATAATAGCACGGGCCTGGCGATTAACTCATGGAATCAAAAACCTAAGGTGGAGATGGTATTTTAAAGAAGATTGATTGGATTATGGCTAACTTGGAGTTCTATATGTCGTTTGTGGGTAACTAATTCTCTAATTTCATCCTCTAGAATCTCAGAAACACTCGCTGGCCTGTATGAGCTTCTGAATATCCTTGCATTCAGTCTAAGAAACTCTGGCCTTTTAAGTTATATAATCTGTTAATTCACAATCCGCGGTTTAAAGATCTTGTTTCTAATGGCTAGAAGACGTCCGTGAGTGGATTCTGGATGTTTAGAGTGGTTAAGCGTCTCAAATTACTTAACTCACTACACTCACTCACACACACACATTCGCAAATGTTATATTGACTCACGGAAAGTTTCATGAGAATGTTAAGAGGTTGAGGCATGAGCTTGATGAGGCCCAAAAGGCCCTTGATTTAGACCCTAGTAATTTTGAGTTTCGGGAAGAGAAGGCGGCTTATCTCCAAGTATTTAATGATGCTAGTTTAATGGAAGAATGGTCCCTTAGCCAAAAGGCAAAGGTTGATTAGCTTCAGCTTGGTGATGTGAATACCGCTTATTTCCATAAAGTAGTGAAGAGCCATGCCTCTAAAAATCGTATTGATAGTTTTGTTTTTTTTTATTACTAGCTGAAGGTATTTTGTGTTGATAGTGATCAGCTTTCCTGAGTTGGCGACTTTATTAAATAATTTATACGGCTTTTCTGTTCTTGAGCCACAGGGAGTCCCTTATTCTTTTGATACTAGTGATCTTTTTTGTAATTAGCTTACTAACGATACTGCTAATCATATGGTTCATGATGTAACAATAAGGAGAATCGGGATGCAATTTTCTCTATGGGGGACCTAAGGCTCCGAGACTGGATGGGTATTCTGCTCTGCCCTTTTAAGGAAGCTTGGGACATATATTTGTTGATTAGTGAACTAATCGATTAAAGGGATTTTTTCACCAATTGGATTCTCCTCAAGGAACTCATCATACTCAGTTATTTTCCTTGATACCCTAAGGTTACCTCACCTATAAAATTAATGATTTATCTGCCTCATTTCTTGTTGCAAGTGTTTCTTTTTAAACATACATTAGCAGATAATTTCTAAGTTCTTTATATGAAAGTCAGAGAGTTTATCGGGATTATGGTTAAGTTTTATCAATCGACCTTTGTTCCATGGGAGACGAATATCGGATATATTACTTCTGACCCAAGAAGCTTACTGCATAACTATCATCTACAGATAGAGGCACATCCTAGATGTGCTTTATAAGCTTGATATTCAAAGAGGCCTATAGATACGTTGATTGGAGATTCTTACATGAATGTGCTGGTTCAGTTTTTAGGTTTTCGACCCCCGCATGATGGCGTCTTAGATTATGGAGTGTGATCAACCTCTACATCTGATCTCCCTAGTATAAATCGGTTATACTCCATGGTTACATTCAAAAGGGGAACGTGGGCTGCGTCAAGGGAACCCTATGTCTCCTATTTATTTACTCATTTTAGATGGAGGTTCTTATTCTTATGTACATCAAAGGCCTCGGGGGGAATCTAATAGTTTCACTTATCATCGGTACTGCTCTAAACTTAATATTATTAACTTATGTTTCGCTGATGATCTTTTTCTTTTTGCCCATGGTGATGTGAACTCTGCCCGAGTTATTATGGATTCTCTGGAGGAGTTTAAAAATGCTTCAGGGTTAACTTTTAGTCTTCCTAAAAGCACTGCATATTTTTGCAATGTGCTTAACCATGTGAAGCTGGATATTCTTAATATTCTCCCTTTTGAAGAAGGTAAATTACATGTGAAATATTTGGATGTGCCTTTAGTTTTGTCTAGGCTTGTGCATCGTAATTGTTCTAAGCTTATTAAGAAGGTTAAGAGGAGGATTAGTGATTGGAAAAATAAATCTCTTTCTCTGGTGGGCAGGGCTCAACTTATTCGTTTCGTCCTCTCTTCTATGCATATTTATTAGACTTCGGTTTTTATACTTCCTACTAGCCTTATAGTGGAGTTGGAACAAGTTATGAGGGGTTTCTTATGGTGTCAGAGTGAGATGCGTAAGGGTAGGGCGAAGGTTGCGTGGGAGGATGTCTGTTTACCCAAGGATGAGGGTGGTCTTGGTATTCGTCGGTTGGAAACCTTTAATAAGGCTCTTATTTCCTCTCATATTTGGAGTCTTCTTTCCCATAGAGAATCCTTATGGGTTAAATGGATACATGATTACAAGCTTAAAGGGCGTACTTTTTGGGAGATGCCTAACCATGGTAGGAGGTCATGGGGATGGCGTAAGATCCTCCAGGTTCGTTAGTTGGTTCGTCCCTTTATTTGGTATCGTCTTGGGGATGGAGCTACGACTTCTGCTTGGTTTGATAACTGGTGCTCTATAGGTCCTCTTGCTGATTTTGTTACCTATCGGGACATTTATAATGTTGGTTTTCCGTTAAATGCTAAGGTTCGGGATATCATTGATAATGGTTCGTGGGGCTGGCCTCATGGGTGGATTTTGAAGTACCCCTTATTGGTTAATACAGTGGTTCCCCAGCTTGCTGATACGGCCGATAAGCTTATTTGGAAAGATCATCATAATATGGATATCGGGTTCATTGTTGCTACGACATAGGATTGTATTCGGCCAAGGAGTAATAGAGTGGATTGGTTTCACGTGGTTTGGTTTTCCCATCAGATTCCTCGCCATGCGGTGCATCTTTGGTTGGTTATTAAACGCAAGCTCAAGACTCAAGATACACTGAGGCAATGGGACGTTGGTAGCAATACTAACTTAAACCTGCTTCAGTGTCCGTTGTGCGGAACTCAACCGGATTCCCATGACCATTTATTTTTTGAATGTGTTTTCTCTTTATAGGTTTGGGAGTATCTGAAGCGCTTCACGGGAATGTCTAATATCCCTTCTGATCTTAATTTTATTGTGGACTTTCTTATTCCGTTGGCGAAGATGCAGTCGGTTAAAAGTGTTATTGCTAAACTTGTGTTTGATGCCTCGTGTTATTTTATTTGGCAAGAGCGGAACATTTCAGGATTTTTATGAAGAAGAAGAGATCTCAATACCAAGTCATTAACATCATTATGTCTACTGTTCGTCTTAAGCTCCTCTCATGCAAATTCAAGAAGACGACGAGTGTTCAAATGTTGATTCATCTTTGGAAGTTGCCTACCTCTCTTATCGGTCCTTTAAGGAATTGATGCTGATGCTTTTAGATAGTGAGTGTTCTTTGGTTTGTGCGTTTGAGGCTGTTTTTAAGATGGAGTGCTCACCGGTTGTTGTACTCTTTTTCCTTCTCTAAGGTTTTTCCCATTGGGTTTTTCTTGGGAAGGTTTTTTAAGGAGGCAGGACCGGTTGGCTGTCTATACTCCTATGTTGCTGCTTCGGGATGGGTATGAGTCGTTATGTACCCTCAAGTGGTTTTTTCCTATTGGTGTTATTGTTAATGTATTGTTTAGTTAGGTTTCTTGAGGCCTGTCTCAAGTAACTTTTGGTTGTTCAAGCTTCGCTTAAGGTTAATGTGGTATCTCAGCCGCATTGCATTGTACTTAACTGTCTTTTTGGTGTAATATAATTTACCGGGGAATTCCCCTTTACCCAAAAAAAACATACTTTCACACTTCTTTTTAAAATTTAAATATTTCAAAAACCATTAATTGTTACGCGAAACGAATCATATCATCGTGAAAAAATTAAATCATCTTTCTTTAGAGGGTCACTTTTATATATTTTCGACGAAGAAAATTTCATTTTTTTTGGTCTTGAAATTGACACGCTATAAAATCACATGTGATTAATGATTTAAAATTTAAAATTTCAACAATAAGTGTTATTAGGATTTTTAGGGGTTAGGTTTAGGCTTTTTAGTGGTTAAGGTCTATGGTTTCAAGGTTTACAGATTAGGGTACATGGGTGTGCCTTTAGCTTTTAAGGTTTAGATGTTACGGTTTTTTAGGGGTTAAAGCTCTAGGTCTCGTAACGAAGCAGCCGACGTTATGCCGACATGGCAGCGCGTTGGGCTGCGTTAAGACACTGGTATCCTTCGCGTTACAATGGCGTTGAGGCAGGCGTTAAGCCACCAACGCCCATTACAAAGCAAGATTTTTAAAAGAAAATTTCAACCCCCAAGGGCTAAAACGACTAGTTTTAAAAAAAATAAACTTTTACAATACAATTTAAATACCCCTACACCACATATATTTTTTATACACAATCACAGCTCAAATACAACTTTTACATACTTCTAATCTCCAAAAAATGTCAGGATTTCCTAACGATAGCTTTTTGAACCTCGTCGGTGTGACGAACCGCGACTCGTCTTCTTCGTCAAACCGCCGTCATCCGGTAACTCATCTCATTATCAATTTCTCGGTTTGGCTAGTCAATTTAGCATGACTCCAAAGCAACTTTTTCAACAACAACAAGCCTTTTACCAATTCCAACAACAACAACAAATGCTAAACCATGAATTCCAAAATCTACAACAAAACCCACCACAATACCCTCCACAAGAACAAGCATAATCCCAATCCTCACAATCACAACCACCAATCAAAGAAAAAACGAGCAAGAGACGAGGAAAATGTCCCGTAAAAAAAACCAAAGACGACCAACCCAACGGGGGGGTCTTTTCGTTGGCTACAAGCCGAGGAAACGTTGCTTGTGTCGTGTTACGTTGTCGTTTCCGAGGATCCCAATATTAGAAATTCTCAAAAGGGGATACTATAACAATCTGTATTTTCAGGTCATTTTACGACGTCATTTAATTTACTATTTATTTTTAGTCTCGTACGCATTTGTTTTTTATTTTAATCGTTAAGTTAAATCGCGTAAGCTAAAAATTATCATTTAACGTAAACGGGCATCAAATAATTAAATGTTTACGTCAAGCAAGTGTTAGATAATTATTTAGAGGATAATTATTAACTTTACACATTTTATTTTTATTGGATACGTAAAGTGTTTACGTTTCGCGATAAAATACGTTTAGGCATTCCCGGAACCACCAAAATTTATCTACGCTTCAACCGATACCCAAAGTTTTATAAAACTTCACCCATGTTAGTCAATATAGCTAAATTCTATGTATGAGGATTAAACCAAGACATACACTTTACAAGTATACACTTTATATTTAACAATAACATCCTACACTTCAAGTATACTCTTCATAATATATCAAGACACAAAAACTTTGTCCTTTCCCCGTTAACCCCTCGCCGTTGCTCAACAAAAGAATACGGGGACAAGGAGGCACACAAACTTTATCAGACCATGTACAACTATAAAACTCAGAATGCATTAAGGACATGACTGTTACTTGACCAAGACTTTACTAAAGAATCTCTCATCTTGTCTTAAGACTCCTAATAGTGGTCTTTGACTAGTCCAAGTAATATATAAGCATGCAACTAGAAGAGAACACACACTTCATTTCTTTAGTGAAAACAACACAAAAATCTCTCTTGTCTCTCCCTCATAGCCATGGCTAAACGATCAAACTCAAAACCCTTAAACAATCCATACAAATTTTATTTACCATACATACAAGTGATCTTACAACATATTTAAGATATACCAAGAAGGTTTGAAGGTTTAGTTAAGCATTTACAAGGGTTAATCAAGAAAGGTTTAGGATTAGGGTTTCATTGGTTTTAGGGTTTTCTAAGTCTTAGAAGCTTGGTTTAGCATCTAAACTATGGTTTATAACTTGTTGTTCATCACCATACATCATATCAAGGTTATCGAAAAACCCTAAATTCTTTATATTCAGGATTTCATATGTATATTATGTTTATATAGTGAATCACCATCTAGGAATATTATCAACTTGTAAAATAGATTTTTACACTTGGTTATGGTATGATATACTTTTTCATATGCTATATTGATGTTAAGAACATGTGAGAATGAAAGTATATACATTATATGAGTGTTGGTTAATTTATATAAAGTATAAATAAGTTAATGGTTTAAAAACTTACTTATTAAGTTTATAAGTAAATGGGACTAAGCACCTTAAGTATGTAAGACATGTGGTATAAGTTGTTGTAGAGGACTTGTAACAAAGTGACTAAACTAAAAAGTTATAAAAACAAGTTTTAAACACATTTTAATAAAATGATCAAAAGTTGCTGTTTTAAATTCGAATATAAAGTATATATTTTATACTTTCATAAAATACTACATGTTATAAGGATCGTAGGCATGTAGAGAACTCGAAAAACCAATTTATAACGTAGGAGATACGACATTTGCAAGTTATACGATAATAAACGCTTTTATAAAAGAAATTTTATAAAAACTTATTACAATTCACCTCTGATATAAATGATTGGTTATTTTTTTTCCAGAAAGTACATATTTTTAGGATTCCAAAACATTAAGAATCATAATTTTTAGATCAATAACGAAGGAGTTATGTATTTTTCATGTTTACGATAATAAATACGTTTATAAAAATAATATTTATAAACTTTGAACAGTAAAAATCACTATTCATCTTAGATACATTTTTGAAAATACATTAGTTAGATAAAACTTTTAATTACAAAGATGTGCTGGAAAGAATCACTAAAATCGGAGTTAAAACGAATAAGATACGACGTTTACGAGTTACGATAGTTAAATTTATAAAAATGAATTTATAAAAGTGCATGAACAGTAAAAAGTACTGTTAACCAGAGGACTCAAAATATGAAAATGTAATATTTTGATACATCATCTTAATACGAAAGCGTGGACATAAGAAACGTCAGAAACGGACTTAAAACGAGAAAGTTACGCCGTTTGTACTAAAGAGATATTTATAAACGTTTTTACTTTATAAATATGATTTCACAAATACAATTAGATGGTGATGTAGCTATATAGAATTATATACAATATTAGTTATTCAAAGTACTTAGTACTCATACGACCTATAATTAATTAGGTTGCATTCAGGCGTATTCGTGACACATTTTCTGTCAGTGATTTACATTATCAATTCACTCACTCAAGGTGAGTTCATAGCCCCATGTTTTACATTTATAATGATTTATAAGTTTTGGGGTGAGAAACATATGCATGTTTTACAATTGGACGCAAGTGGACATTTTATTACGATTACGTGTTTGCCTAAGTAGCAATAACCCTCTAAGCACATTATCATGAACTGTCAATTACTTGTTGTGAGCGCGAATGTTATAAATAGATCTATTTGGGATTGACATCCCCGTTCTGGTGAGTTATGCTCACTGTGCCGGTATGCCGGACAACGAACATATACAATATCGGATTTGGGATGTTGCGGGTTAAAACATCATCACGGGCAATGTTGGCAATTTGTGTTGCAATTCATACATGTCGAGCTTCAGTGTCATGAGCTTAGGGAAATGTAATTACATTTTATGATGTTTGCATCTATTGCATTATCATGGGGAAATCTTGCGGTCCTACATTATACATTTTACAAACCTATGAATTTACCAACATTGTTGTTGACATTTTAAGCAATGTTTTCTCAGGAGATCAATGAGGTACAAGACAAGGGATACATTGGTGGTCGTTATTTTTGAAGTCATATGCATTAAATATTTGGTTGCATTACATTTTGGGGATATATTTGTTATGGACTAAAATCTTTGTATTTTGAACAATGAACAAGTGAAGTTTCAGACATATGTAACAACAATTTGTTAAATCCAATGTATCAGTTTTAAATGAATTTTAAATGGTCGTTCTTATATATATATCTTGTGCTATTGATCTATGAAGTAACACTCTCAACCCATATTCCGCTGCGACCCAATTTTGGGGTGTTACACTAGCCAAGGTAAACTAACCGTGTTAACGAATGATACCAAAAACTAAACGATTACAAAAGTATAAGAAATTAAACGTTGTCTCCTGAATGCGTTGCAAGACCTATTCTGCTCTTTTTCTTATCTGAAAATCGACTTTTGTGGTTTAGGTATCGAGAATATGATTTAGCACCCTTAAAACTCGTTTTTGAGTTTTCTATTTATAAGGTCTGGAGTCGGTGTCGATACGGAGTATCCAATGTCTTGGATACTGCGTATTGGGGTTTCTTTGAGTAGGGACCACGTTTGATATCTTCCAGAATATTCACCTTCTATATTTCTAATACGACGTATTGGTCTTCTCTAGATACGACATATTGATCATGTTTTCTTTGTGGTCTTTGGTGAGTGCAGTCACGGATACGCCGTATCTTCCTTGATGGATACGGCGTATTGGTTGTCAGAACAGTAATCTTCAAAATATCATCGTTTAAGCTCCAGATGCGCACTTTTTTCTAATATTCACCAAGTACTCTGTAATTACTGCAATTCTCAAATACAAACGATTAAGTAACAATTCTTTGCAATAATTATACAAAATGGGTTAATTACATGGTATAAATGATGCTATAAAATAGACGTTATTTGATGTCGTCAAATATCCCCCCACATGAATCCTACTTGTCCTCAAGCAGCCTTTAGAAGCTTATAAAAATGTATCCCTAAGGATATTTTCCGTTAAAGCATTTATTTGATCTATTACAAGTACACAACCAAACACCTTACGAAATAGAAAGATGAAAACACTCAAATCACCCAACTAATCTATGTGGTAACATGTAACTAATTCGATCAATTGCTCGGTCGTAACGAGTATTCTATCATAGGCTTGGCAAGGATACACATCTACACCGCTAAAGCTAAGGAGTAACAAGTTTATAAAGGTAAAACGGGTTTTTATGATAAGGCTTAGGGTTGATTACTCTAACTAATCTTTATCGATACCAATATTCCAGGAGGGCGACAAAGACCACACATACACATCTGTAACGACGGGATAGACACATGTGACTGCTCACTCCCACCTCGAACAAGCTAAAAAGTAGGAATAGTAGAGTAATATAAGGTATGGATCTTCTAACTTACACCAATAGTAATAAACCAACAAGGCAGCTGAGACATGCATACATGGCCATAACGACAGAATAGACATGCACACTCGATCATATCCTCACTCGTGTAAAACCCATGGTTAATGATTAGGAAAGGGAATTAAATTGTTGTTAAATAAAAATTACGAAACAATTAGATTAAGTCTAAAATACAAGTTGCTAGACACTTTTTTCCGACCGTTATCATGATAAAGACACAACTATGTACAACGCCTTGATAATAGATCAAAAATAACAACCAAAGTTGGCGTTCCCGTAATGGTCAACTTCCCAATCATCCCATACTTTACATACTTTACAAGGCAAGTGGCGATATCTTTCACTTTATACAATACTCTACATCGTCGATTTGTATCAACGAATAATCGATCCTTCGTGTAATTCCTTTGGTAGTTGCGAAATGATTATCTTCAAACTTTCCTTCTATTTTTTGTTGCGATTTTTCTAATTTTTTGATTTTTTTTGCTAACACTCTACTATGAAACTTTGTGTAATTTGACCATCTTCACGATCATAATAATTCCAGATAATTCCTTCGATAATTTCTTCATTCTTCAGACGTACCATTAATTGCGATGGTAGTAAAAATACATGAGTTTTGACTATAATATACATTCCCATTTGCGATGTGCAAATTCTTCCAACCGTACCGAAGATAGAAAATTTGGGCACAGGACTCGGGAAATACAAACTTTACACTTTAAGCAACTAGCAACTGTAAAATAAACTTAACCTAACAGGGTAGGCTAAGGTGTAAAGGTGTAACGAAACAAATAATTGGTGTAATTCCTTAAGGATTGGCTCTACGGGTTGTTCTAGGGGTATCTTACTCTTAAAATGAGAGTAAAAAAAGGGTTTATACGGGGGTTAACTAACCGATGTAGTTAGTTAATAAGCAACATGTAAAGGCGTTTTGGTTGTAATCCTAAAATTTTACCAATTTAAACAAGTTACTCCATCTAAATCCATAGTATCATCACTGCGGTCTTGAGTGATATACCAAGCCAAGTTCTAAAGTCTACTACATCACCGGCACACTCATATTTTGTGGAATTTGGGTAAACATTTAGAAATGGATAAGGTTAAATCCTCACAATATCTAATAAGGGTTGTTGTGTGCGGGTTATGTAACATGTAATTTCACAAAAGTATGCTTGAAATTTTTTAAAATTTTAAGCATAATTTAATCATTTTAGTGTGAAAAAATAGGGACAAAATATACTTTATTTCTCATCCCCCCACTTGAATTATACAATGTCCTCGTTGTATAGAAAAAAACATTAAATAAGGGAATTAAAAGAATTAGAATGAGAAACTCCCCTAATATTTGGTCGGTAGATTCTCCATGTTGAGTTTATTAAGAAAGAATTCGTGTTGAACATCCGCCTTGAAGTTTCAAGACTCCAACACTTCAAGATCTCCAGATTTGTAAATTCTCCACCAATATTTGTCGATATTACTTTCATGAGGTCCTGTGTAAAATATAGGAAAACATGCAAAATGCTATCTTGGTATCTATAGTTAATTTTAACTAAACTAAACAAACTAAATACGGGTCAGTCTGGTGAATACGTCGTATCATGTGCATGAATACGTCGTATTGCCAGAACTGACAATATTTTTTTTAAAGTGCATCAAAAGTACAGACTGATAACGTCCAGACAATCAATATGCCGTATGGTATGGAGCGGATACGCAGTATTGATGTCTGGGAAGACAAACTCGAAAAATTAAATAACATTCTGGGTTGTCTCCCGAGAAGCACTTTTGTTTATATCGAAGTCTTTAAGTTAGACTTTTCTTCAGCTCCCACACACTTGAAATCACTCTCTCTTCTCAATTATGTTATTCTTGTTTGGATACATTGCTTGTTTATGAAATGTACTCACGAGCTATGGTGCTGAACTTACTGCCAGTCTTTGTTCTATCAAGCATAAACAAGTCAAAACATCATATCATGATATACATACAAAAATATGAGAACCTGTTTTAAGTTAGATACACTCACGACATGAATAATAAATGTATAGATAGAAACAAAAGAATAAGGATAGGGGATCATGGATCTGGCTACTGCTGGTCATGCTGGGCTATAGAGGTGCTGGCCTCACCAATCCTCTGTCTGACCCTACGCTGATATGGTATACGAGTCTCAGAGTATGACATGTAGGTAACTCAAGCATAGTCTAAAAGCTGGGCTATGCACTGGGGGCGGGGCCTATACGGTGAATCTGGAAGAAAATTCCCTGGCCTTGCACCAATACTCACGCTTGCCTAGCTATCGCCCTCACGATTCTTATACGCGTCTCCTCTAATTCTGGCCATCCTATTTGGCATAGCATTTGGCCAGCAGCTGTTGGTGGCGGTGGTGCCTGTACGGGTGCTGGAATAGTCTGGTCACCCTCATCAATAACAGGAGCATCTTGAGCGACTCCAGGGGCACCAGCCGCAACATCAGGCTGCCTCTCTGGTCCCAAGGCTACCCAAGCCCATGTATCATCCATTAGGAGTCCAAAATGCTCAGCTAATCGAGCTATAAACTATACTCCAGAGATAAGAGCCCCGCTCTTCCTCCTAGCAGCAAACAACCTTAAGTACCTAACCAATAAATAAAGGACGTTGACTGAGCCAATGTTTATCCCTCTCAAGTAAAACAGATCAGTCACGGTTACTCTTCTCAGGGCCTGTCGCCTCCCGACTATACTGACGCAATCAACCCTGGTGGGCACAACTCCTTAAGTATAAGATACCCTAATAGAAGAGAGGACTGGGGATTGTGCCTAAGGAAATCTATAGCAGATGAGATCCCTATCCAATAATCTCTCAGATCCCCCCTGTCGGGGATCTGCCTTGCACTCTCAGCCCATTATGCACCGAATCCAACAGTCTCCATCTCCTCAGAAGTGTGCAATCCTAAGGCTAAAATAAACTTCCTCCAGCTTAGGCGATGCCTAGCTTCTCCTAACTAAAACTATAGAGCTCTAGGCATGTCCAAATCAAGTATAGCCTCTCCAAACCTGAACTTACTAAAAAACTCCAAAATGAGCTCGTGGTGATACAAATGGCCCCTGATATCAAATAGCCGCCTCCAAGCCAGACTAGTGAACAAACTCACTCCCTGAGCATCCCTGTGCTCCATAAGCATCATAGCACTCAACCTCTCAGCCATCAAGTCCGGTAATCCCCTAATATCAAATTTTAGACATTCTCTTAAGAGGGTGGATACGGCGTATTCATAAACGGATACGCCGTATAAGGATTAATACATTTAATATGTTGTATAGATTAAAACTAATACGAGTTTTGGTTATTGATGACTCATGATCCTTTCTTCTCATCAATACGCCGTATTCAATTAATTGACTACGCCGTATTGAGGTTTTTAAAATGGGGTAAAATTAAGTCAATACGCCGTATCCATGTGAGTGGATACGCCGTATTACTCTATATATGATGGAAAGCGAAAAGCATGATCCCATTTATACCCATTTTTACCCCATTTGTTATCATTAAAAACTACCAGTTTCATTCAGGGGGAGGGTAAAGGTATTCAAACATAAGGTTTTATTGTCTAACACCTAACTCTTCATTAATCAAACCCTAACCCTAATTCTTAAATTGAAATTCAATTCGAAATAGCAAATCGAAAAGAGAAAGGGGAAAGCTTATTACCGTATGATCGTGACAAAGAAGAGTATGATTACGAATAAAAAACAAAAGATTTCTAGGAATTTTTTATGGTAAAATCGTTTGTTAGAGAGAGTGAAAACATGTGGTAAAACTCAATCCGGCGTGTCAGTTGGGTTTTTATACCCAAACTCGATACGCCATATTGATTCTTGATTAATATGCCGTATTGGCAAGTTTTGTTGACTTAGTCAACTTCTATTAAAAACCGTGGATACGCCGTATATGTTTTAACCTAATACGCCGTATTCGTTCTTGGAGACCAATTTTCCTAATTTGAATAAAGCAAAGAAAACGTACCTTGTCCTCTGCAACATTCTTGTATAAACACCGTCCTTATAATACCGTTTAGGGTCGAACGGAATGCCAAATGACACATATAAATTCAGAATGAGATAGAATAGCATTCCGTTGACGTAATAATTCCAAATCACGATATTTACTTTTAAGTTCATGACAAAACTTCCCGTTCTATAAGTTTTATTGATTTTATCGTGACTTGTGTCAAAAAGCATATTTGACCCTTGTGTAATTTCATTACCCCTCGAAGATTATATTATATAGACTTCATTATCATCATTGTCTTTTTTCGACTTTAAATCATCGGGTTGAATAATGTTGAAAGGGAATAGATCATTAAAGTATAAAACATTTTCTTCCTCTTCATCATATTCGGACAATGATGTTTCATATTTCAAATCAAATTTGTCGATATGTTGAGGGTTTAAAGTGGGTTCAGTTAACAAATCTGATTTAGACGTTGGAGCATCATTGTTAACAACGGATGGGAATTCATTCTCGAAATCTTTGAAGAAGTCTAAATCATAAAAACAACTGACCGTAGGCTCAGGTGATGGAAATGAAGGCATATTGACTTTTTCGTTATCATTTTCTGAATCCGTTTTCATATTATTGACATAAATTATTTTCTAAGAAAACAAGTTTTTGTCAAAACTTGATCCGTGTAATCTTCATCATGGAATAGTAAAAATGAAATGCGACTAAAGTTCAATTTTCATTGTTAAGAGAATCTTACGGGGGTTCACCAAGAAAGCTGGTTTTTTTCAGATGATACCCCGTCATTAAAGGCTATAGCTGGGAATTCGGTTTCAACGGATCTGAGGTCGTGAATGTCTTCATCATACCAGATTATACCATACTTAGCAGTTTCTCAGTTAAACACTTTACCACGTTTTTGAGCTTTTTCTTCCTCGAGCATGATGTATTATGATATTCCATATTTGGTAATAGTAATATCAAACAAATAACCCTCAAATGTATATATAATATAAATACATATACTTAAGCAAAGTATCATACAAATTATTCTTAGGAAAGAATAATAAGCAATCAACACGGGTATCGTTCTCCTCGGTGAGAGGTGAATGGAAATTCACGATTATGTCGCGAATCGAACTTGAATGTCATAAAAGATTTGATTTTGGATTCTATTTCTAAAAATGCAAAAACAAATAAAGGCAAGCTAACAAATTAAGCAATTAAAGAATTAAACGTAAAAACGATAACGAGAATTAAAAACGCGACTAGTTAAGCAAATAACACAAAATTTAACCCTAAAAACTTAAATTTCAAATTTTTAAATCCTAAATGACTTAAAATAATTTTCAAAAAAGAAATTATATTTTTTTTGACTTTTATTTTATTTATTATGAATTAAAAACAGTTTTAATCTAGAAAAAGACATTAAAATTAGTAAACTAATTTATAAAAATCTAAAAAAATTACAGAAAATACTTTAATCTATTACCAATGTAAGAAAAATAAAAACTGGAAATAAGCTAAACGGAATAAGCTGCAAATAAGCAATATAAGCCTAATAAGCAAAACCGCTAAAAGAGAATAACAATTAAATAGTGCAAGGCATTAAACGAAAAAGACACTAGGGCAACGGTAGAGGTGTTGGTGTGTAAAGGCAAGGTCGCAGGTTCGAGACCTGGACCTTACCTTTTTGCTAATTTTTTTATATTTTCTTTTTGAAACTTTTATAGAACCAGCTAAACTAAGCAACTTTAACAAATGAAATTTTAACTGAAACTCTCTAATAAGCTAGAATAAGCTAGCTTAAAGTTGAAAGATAGGAAGAAAAACTAATAAGGACTTATAAGCAAAACTGTGTTGATTTTAAGACTCTATAAGCCAAAGAAAAGCAAATAAGCTAAAAACAGACAACAACTTAGACCTAATAAGCAATTATGACTAGAATTTAACTAACAAAATGAGCTGAAAAGCTCTAAAAAGCTGAAATGAAAATAAGACTTAAACTAGCAGTTTTAAAGATGAATGACCACTTTTAAGCTAAATTTTAGATCAAATAAGCACTAGAAATTAGGCAAGGACTAAAAACAGATGAAATTTGTCATCCAAAAAACACTTGAAAACAAGAATTAATAAGATTGCTTTAGTAAATAAGCTAGAAAAAAGCAATTGAAAACTCACAGATTACTAACTATTTTTTTTATTTTTTTAAGTTTGAAAATGGCAATTTGCAGCCCTATTTTTAAGCTAGAATAAGCTAATGTGAAAACTCAAAAAGTTAAAACAGATCAAGCTTGATATCTAATGAGCTTATGATATCAATCTCAGACTCTAAAAACAAACTTATTCTAATCTAAATTGGCTGTTGAAAATGGGACTTTTAAACTTTGGAAATAGACTAGCTACTAAGACATAATTTGGCTTAGATACAAAATGATAATTGCACACTTGAACTCAATCAATACTACTGCATTAAGGACCAAAATCTAGTATGAAAATAGTACAAACAAGCCACTAATCAATTTCAAACCAAATAAGCTGAAATATCCAACAAGAGCACCACAGTTTCAAACCATGGTTACATTAAACCTCAAACTTGATATTTAAAGTTTAAAATCTTTTTAAAACTGACTTATAGACTAACTTTAAGCTGGGTAAATATGATTAATAGGCCAAAGTGGTTTAGGCAGCACTAACAAGTGTTAGTACTACTTGTGCTAAACGCCCCTTTTAAAACTGGTTCATCATTTTTAAACTACAAAAGTTTGAAATAAGCTAAAACTTGTAACAACAGATATAGAACTAAGCAAATAAAGGACAAATACGAAATTAATTACAGAGAATAAGCAATAATAAGCAGATCAATAAGCTAAACAGTTATAAGCTAAATAAGAGTGAAAATAAAGTGTACCTTGATCCGAACCAAACATGGGATCTATCGATCGCGCTACGCTTGCTCTGGGCTTATCTACCAGCTACAGCCTTTGTTTGTGGACCCAAGCTAAGGGTGGTGCTCACCGGATGATTGTTCCATACGCACCCTTACATATGTATTGGCCTTATCATCCAAAAATCGCTCTGCACGCGCTCGCGCTATTTATGAGTAAGATTGGAAGTGATTAACTAATTCAATTAAGCTTTTAAGGCTTAACTGAATAAAAGCTAGCTTGTGAAGTAATTAAGAGCTTATTAGGATATTTTGAACACACTTAAACCATAATTGCTTAAAAGTAAAACATAATTTAAGGCACAATACAAATGAAATTTGAATTTTATTAAAACTGAAAGTGATTACAAGCTTTTGAAAAGTACATTACATCAAATGAAAGACAATAAGCTACTAAACTACACTACTCCTACTCCTACTCTAGATGCTTAATACTGTGTGATTCTTGTGCTATTTATAGCTGCGAGAGGAAGGTTCTAGGTCCATGAGATGCTCCCCACTTCATTCGTCTTAGCCCTCGATTCCAATCCATCTAATCTGAGCCTTTGATCTTTCTCCACGTCCCTTCTACTAATCAGAGTGCTTGGGATTGCCAACATGGCTTCCCAAGTGTTAGAGGGTGTCAGACGAGCCTTCTAGAAGCAAAAAATCGTGTGTGGGATTGGGGTAAAATTAGTTTAACCTGTTGCTCTGTGTGATGTAAAAACGAGGGAGGGAATTGAGAGAGATGAACAGTAAATTTGACCAGGGTTTATAACACTGACTTTGACCGGGTATTGGGTTGTTTTGACTTGGGCTTTGAGAAGTGGTGTTGGGCCAGGAAATGGATTTGGATTGGTTTTATAAGGGTTAATAAAAGGCTTGGTTTTATAAGTATAAATCTTTAATGGCCTGACCCGGCCCAATAAATTGGGTATGGGTTGGCCCATTAAATATAAAAACGCCTTTGGCTTTGGTTTTTCGCGCTCTTTCTATTCCCATGCTCGGTTTTGTCTGTTTTGCCATTGTTTTTATCCTTTTATTAATATTCGTAACGAAGACACAATTTATAATACAAACGAATACAATGTATTTTTCATGTATTATTGGTTATTATTGGTCTTTTAAGCTCGTTTTATTTGGTAAAAGGTATGTGTATTTAAGCATATACCAAAATCCCCTATACTAAGCTTATTGCGTGATCCTCACGGCATTGTCATATACAACTTGAAAAACCAAAATTTTCAAAACCCCCTTAGATAATTACTCGAAAAAAGTAGCTAACGGGTTCATTAAGTGGATTAGGAAAATCACTAGTTTTGAAAAGTCCCCCGTTTTACCATTTTTATGCATTTATTATTATCATTCATACATATCATAACTTCACGGAACAAGAAACACTAAAAGGATAAATTCATCGTCCTTGATTTTTCACTCGTCCCAAACCAAGCTTAAAAACGAAATCGTTGTTAAATACAAGTTAAGATGCTAACACTACTCATAAATGCTAATTGTATACGCATAGCTATTTCCTGCTCCCTTATTCTTAAATCTTCTAAGGGTTTTATTTTATTATTGGTGACAAATAAATTAAGACCTTATTTAAATAAAATAAACCGGTTTAGACCACAATTAGTTTGAAATCCTTTCCTAAAGAGAAGATATGGTGAGAATAAGGTCCACATTAAGGTTCTAATTACGCACGATTTAGGGGTTATCCTTTTTATTTCATCCGAAACAACTCAACTACGAGTCCAGAGATGGAGGCTTTATTTAGATAACCCCGGAGTCGAAATTTGGCTTTATTATTATTATTATTGCAACATTATTAAACCTTGGTCCTTTAAACAACTGCCACATCGGTATGCGAGCCGACCATGGTCCAGGAGTCTTATTTCGACCTCGGTGATCCTCGACCTTTTTGAAGGCTGCAACATCGGTTGTGAGCCGGCAAGATGCAACAAACTTTTATAGTCTTAGATTATTATTATGTGCCTCATTTAGAAGACTGCCACATCGGTTGTAAGCCGGCAAGATGCAGTAAACTTTTATCAGCCCACAATTTTTATTATTATTATTATTACCTCCACCCTTTAAACGACTACCACATCGATTGTGAGCCGGCAAGAGGTAGTGGTCTTATTTCGGCTTCGGTTTATTACATAACTATTATATAGCAAATTCTCAGTCTTGTGGTCTTGTGGTCCTTTAACTACCTAGACAACGGTAGCGAGCCGTCAGGAATCGGTAGCCTATTTCCCCACAACACTGACAAAACCTCGATGTGTACCTTACTTTCACCAGAAGGAATCTCTACGAAGTGATTTAAACTAAGAATCGCAAAAACCTAAAGTAACTTTATTTATTCAACAATTATATAACGTTTATTAAGCTGATGGGAGCAAAAAGCCACAATTAACCTCTATGAGCCTTAAAGAGTTCCAACTACTCCTAGCTTAGCATCTAACTTATATTAAACTCTATCATTTTTCGTTCTTCGCAAATTTAAAATCTTTAATAAAAAGATCTGCGAATGCTTAGTCTAATAAAACAAGCTTTGCATATTTAAAGTCTATCATGAAAACTTGCAAACTCTTGGCTTTTTCAAGCTAGAATTCGCGTTTTAAAGCTTCTTGTATAAAAGACTAGCAAAAGCTTAAATTTATATAAGTTAAGGGGCAAGCTAGAGCGCAACATGCTCGATCAAGTCAAAATTTATTCCTTAAAAAGACAAAACTACATGTCAAAACACTTATTCTATTTTTGAAAATTTTTAATTTTGGCATATTTTTGCTATTTTTGGTGGTAAAACAGGGTTACGCGAAGACAAGGCAAATGCAAGTAAGATCAAATCGAAAGATCCCCCATACTAGAACTACACATTGTCCTTAATGTAAGACTGTCACCCCCATACTAATTTCAAGGCATAATCCAAATATTAAGGGGTTTCTACGTGAATCTAAAGCCGTTTATTAATTATGCTAATAGATAAACGTTAATCAATAAGATCTAGGATATCGGATTCTCATATATAAGCATGTGAAGGATTGAAGATCGAGTGAACGATGGACAAAACCACAAGCACGAGAGTCTTCATAATCCGAGGCAATCCTGGACATAAAACACAAAACACGAAACACAAGAAAGGAAGAGACGAGCCTCCTCTCATCACACTTATTATATTAATATACTACTACTAGGTATAAGCATGGGTTGCCACCCATGAAGTGCTTGTTTTGTTAACCGAGTCACGACCCTGACTCGACCCCAAATTTAATGGTCCATGGGGAAAGTTTGGAGATTCGGGACAACCATCGATGGTATGTCCCCTCCAAAATAGTGCTTAAGTCTATGACCATTC
>BQNB010003438.1:0-114976 GCA_026074375.1 Tanacetum coccineum
TCCGAGTTTCATAGTTATTGTTTGTTTAAAAAAAATGAGAAAAATTGCAACAAAAAAGAGAAAGAAAGTTGAAGATAATCGTTTCACAAGAGCATTACCAAAGGAATTACACGAAGGATCAATTATTCGTTGACACGTTCAGAAGAATCAAGGATGTAGAGTATTGTATAAAGTGGAAGATATCGCCGCTTGCCTTGTAGAGTATGTAAAGTTATGGGATGATTGAGAAGTTGACCGTTATGGGAATGCCAACTTAGGTTGTTGTTTTTGATCTATTATCAAGACGTATGTAAATAGTTGTGTCTTTGTCATGGTAAAGGTCGGGAAAGGTTTCTAGCAACTGTATCTTCGTCTTAATCTATTTGTTTCGTACTTTTTACTTAACAACAATTTACTTCCCTTTCCTAATAATTAGCTATTAGTCTATGACTTTTGGTAAAAGTTAGAAGATCCCTACCCTATATCATTCTTCATCCTAACCGTTGGTTAAATTCGAATGAGGATGTAATCGAACACACATGTCTATTCTGTCGTTACGGCCATGTATGTGTGCTTCAGTTGCCTTGTTGGGTTGGTACTTTTGGTGAAAGATTGTAGAATGATCAACCCTAAGCCTTATCATAAAAACCCATATTTACCTTTATAAACTTATTACTCCTTGGCTTTAGTGGTAGAGATGTGTATCCTTGCCAAGCTTTTGATAGAATACTCGTCATGACTGAGAAATTAAGCGAATTAGTTACATGTTACGACATAAATTAGTTAAGTGATTTGAGTGTTTTCATCTTCCTATTTCGTGAGGTGTTTGGTTGTGTACTTGTAATAGATCAAATGAATGCTTTAATGGAAAACATCCTTAGGGATACATTTTTGTAAAACTTCTAAAGACTACTCGAGGACAAGTAGGATTCAAGTGGTGGGATATTTGATGACATCAAATAACGTATATTTTATAGCATCATTTATCCCATGTAATTAACCCATATTATATAATTATTGCAAAGAATTGTTACTTAATCGTTTATATTTGAGAATTGCAGTAATTAAGGAGTACTTGGTGAAAGTTAACAAAAGGCACGCATTCTGAAGGTTAAACGAAGATATTTTGAAGATTAATGATTCTGAAGACCAATACGCCGTATCCATCTAGAAGATACGGCGTATCCGTGCCTGAACTTACCAAAGACCACGAAGGAAACAAGCCCAATACGCCGTATCCAGAAGAAGGCTATACGTCGTATCAAAGATATAGTATGTGAAGATTATGGAAGATATCAAGCGTGGTCCCTACTCCAAGAAACCCCAATACGCCGTATCCAATCCCTTGGACACGTTGTATCAAGACCGACTCCAGACAGTATAAATAGAAAACTTAAAAATGAGTTTTAAGTGTGCTAAATCATATTCTCGATACCTAAACCATAAAAGTCGATTTTTAGAGGCAAAGAAGAGCAGAAGAGGTTGTGCAAAGCTATCCATTCCATAGGAGACACGTGTAATTCCATATACTTTAGTAATCATTAAGTTTTTGGTATCATTCATTAACTCAGTTAGTTTACCTTGGCTAAATAATTGATCTTGTATTTATTATGACGTTTGAAGGCTAATACCTTCGGGTATTAGACATTATTATGAAGATCTGAATGTTTGGTATTGTTTATCTCGATTTCTTGATTTAGTGATCGACATCCTACTTACCAACGAATCTACATCTTGACCAGGTACACTGCCCGTTAGAGTGTTTTTTTTGTTTGGTCGGCAAAATATAAATTTAAAACTTGAATCATAAAATACACACCACACAACGACACATCACGACCCAACAAGGGCCCAATGACATCTCGGCTTATTTTCGGCTTATGGACTTAACTTATTTTGATGGTCAAATGCTTATTTACTTAACCTATTACTTATTGAACTATTTTCGGCTTATTGTATTTTAGAATATTTGTTTTGAGCTTGTTGGGCCAAAAAGCCCAATAAGGTTCATAAAACTATCGGTTATGCACAATCAGGCTAAATATGGACTATAAGGCCCAATAACTAATGGACTCAAATTGGGGTGAACTTATAGGTTAAGACTTAACTAGCGCTTTCGGGCTAACAATTGGGTTTTTGGCCCTATAAGAAGAAACACATGAAATTAGACTCCTAAATCGAATTATTGAATCAACTTATGAAAAAATTGGGTTTAATATATGTCTAGGATCGTTAAGATAGACATTTGAAATATGGTTCGATAAAACGTGGCAAAAATATATAGTTTGGGTATTTTGTCGGAAATTGAATTCCTTTGAGGTAAAATATTTGAAAATGAGGTTTAAAACCTCAGGAAGCATTTATAAACGAGCGGGTCATGCCGAAATTTTTATAAATATCTTACACTTAGGAAATATCTTAGAAAACTCATTTTCTTATAATTTGGAAAAAGAACGAAATCACTATTTTATTAACATTTTTTCATTTATTTAATAACGCTGTTATACTTAAACTCAATTAAATGAATTAAATTCATACTTATAATCATTAAACAGAACTAGATCTTAATAACTCGAATAAAGTCAAAATAAATTATATATTATGATTTAATATAGACTAAAAAAACGAAATATAATTTGATGAAAAACTCTTATTATTTAATGTAGACTTATAAGACATTGATAACATTTATATCGAGACCGTTATATCTAAATAACTTGGGGATCGGGTAAATAGCCGAATCATATTTAATTCTTATTTCTTTATCTCTTATTTTTTTAAATTCTAAATTCTTATTTCTTTATTTCTTATTTCTTATCTCTGGGGAGATTGTTGATAGAAATAATGCCTAAAAACATTATTAATATTTTTCACATCTTTACGTTTTGATAATCACAAAATATAAAAACGTTCAATGTAAAATTAAACGTAAACAAGTAATTAGTAGTAAATTTTCATTTCGAAAATTATATCACTTAAAGGTATGAATAAATAAATGCTTAATGCATTTTATGATCAAAGGAAATTTTTATTCAACCTCACACTTTTATAAAATGTTGTAAACATTTTTATAAACATTACAAAACATTTTCTACAATTAAAAGAAATGTTTTATTCAAAATAAACATTTTGAAATTCAAATTTTCGGACCTAAAACGGCTAGAAAGTTCCAGAAAATCCCCCCTACACAAAAGGACAAACTGGGGAGCGCCTAGTCTAGGGCGGCCCCCTTAAATACACGGGCGGCCCCCTTATCTTTAAGGGGACCGCCCACCTATTTAAGGGGACCGCCCATAGGTAGACGCTCCTCCAGAATGTCCTATAAATACTGGACTATTCCCCACTATTTTCTCACCTTTTGCACTCATTCTTTCTGATCAAAAACAGCCCACACATCTCATTAAAATCCTTTGATCATTTAATCATAAAGCTTTGTTTCCAAGTGATCCAAGCTCAAATCCTCAAGTGCAAGAGAAGAATACTTCCTACCATCAAGTGAAGAAGTATTACACCTTTGTGTGTTGTTGCAATCTTATTGCATCCATATCATAACTTGTAAATCATTTGTAAATCTTGTAAAGTTGTGTAGTTGTTAGATCTTGGTGATTGTTGTAAGTATAGTTGGATCTTGGTGATCTTTCCTAGTAGTGTTAGTTAGGTGTGATTATAGTAGTGGCTTGGTGAAGTAGTGGTGTGAAGAAAACTAAGGTGTGAAAAAGTTGTGTAGTCGTGATCAAGTCGTGAAGCAAAGTTGTGTAGTAAGTTGTGAAGTTGTGGTAGATTGGTTCTAGGTAAGATTAGAACTCGACATCTAGCTTAGTGTCGAAAATAAAGACAAGCGAAAGTTGTGTAAGGTTTTCTCCGCCATAAGGGAGCTTGTTGACATAGTGAAGAAAACTCTCGAGTTAGGTGCTCGAAGAGTGGAGTAGGGCGAAGAGGTGCTTCGTTGCTGAACCACTATAAATCCTCGCGTTGTGGTTTGATTATTCTTACTCTTATCTCTTGTCTTACATTATTTTCTCATACTATCCTATTAATTGTTTCGATAAGTATATTGTTCATATTGCGCAAGTGTTGAATTCACATAAAGTCAAATCTAGAATTTTTACAAACACTTTAAAACCTTAAATTAAAAAGCTGTAAAGTATTCAACCCCCTTTCTAGTTTTCCACAGATTACCTTGAATTGAGGCAAAAGTTGAAGGAAGAGATTAGAAAGAAGCAACAGGGTTCTGATTCACGGGTGAAAAAGAGTAAATTGCCTTATGACAACTTTGGATCCTTTTTTGGGCCTTCAGAACCAGTTATTGCGCAAAGAGTTATTGAAGTAAGCAAGTCGCTGGTGGAGAATCCACATTTGGTTGAAAAGGTTTTAAAAGCTAAGAGTGTTAACCAGGGCGATAGTTCAAATTTAGCAATATCTAAGCCTCGACCCAATGCCAATGGACACTCTCAGAAAGTAGACATTAGGGCAAAACCTAAAGCAAAAGTTGAGATGATTAAGAATACGAGGGATTACTCATTTATATTATCCGATGATGCTGAGCTTCTAGTTGCTTGAAAGAATCCTCTTAAAAGTGCTCATCCTCAAAGACGTAAGGTACATGCGTCACAAAGACGACCAGACAATAGTGGCAGAAAAGTTATTAATGGGCGCGAAGAGAGGAATCCTGCACATACATCTAGTCAAATGCAACCAAAAGCCAGTCAACAGAGTCAAAGACCTGGTAATTCTAGTAAGGTGACTTCTACAACATTAGATTCCAGAAAACAAAATGGTAGAAATGACGTAAGCAGTCTAGGTCAGCCTTCAGGACAGAAACCTTTACCTTCAAATTTAGATTCTAGAAAACAAAATGGTAGAAATAATGGAAGTGGTTCGGGCCGGCCTTTAGGACAGAAACCTTGACCTTCAAAGATGCAAGTGGCCAGCAAGAAAAAGATGATTCCTCCACCTGCTAGAAATATTGTATCTAGTGGGCATAACCCTCTTTCCTCCAGGTCGCCACCAGTTATCAACAAGAAACCACTGGAAAGCAGGAAGGATATGGACCACATGAGGGATATGGACTACAGGAGGGACGTGGAACGCAGGAGGGATATGGACGATAGGGGTTCTGTCAAAGCAAACATGAATAGAAAGCCCATGGTATCTTCTAAGCCTCAGATAAAGCAACACTCAGTTAGACCACCAGTTAGCGCACAACAGAAGCAACGGCCACAGAAAAGAACAGCGCGGCCATTTGATAACGACGATGAGGGTGAACAAGCTATCAGTATAATCAGCAACATGTTTTGATATATTCCCAATAGATATCGTAACGATGATGATGACAGTGACATGGAGGCTGGTTTTGATGACATCATGCGGGAGGAGAAACACAGTGCGAGGATTGTTGCCAGGGAAGACAAAGAAGAGGCCAAGAAAATTGAAGAAGAAAGGAGGGAACGAATGAGAAAAGAGGCGAAAAGGCAGAAGCTTAGCCAACGATGACAATAATTATATAAATCATGTTTGGCATCGAGGTCCTTCTTTAGTGCCGGTTGGACCCAAAATAGTCTCGTGTTTATGAAAAATCCTGTTGGTAAAGTAAATGCCTGTAATGGGTAGCACCAGATGTAAGTCTGATATTATATACCTCGAATGGTTTGATATTGTAGAAATGTAAGTCTAATCATATACACAAACTTGCGTACGTACCAATTACCACCGTATGTAGGTGAGGGCTAACATTATGAGCTAAGAAATACAGTTCTCCACACTTGGCATAGGAGGATTAGGTTTACCACTAATATGCAACTAATTCATCTTTTAGCATCTAAAAGAATTTAGTTAGAAATCTACCAAAACTTAATAGATGGACATTTTTGTGATGTTGCAAAAATAGGAAAGCAAGCTCATGCAAGTCCAGGCTAAAATTTATAGTTTCAAAACTAGTGCTTAGAACTATTTCATTATGGATTTGTTTGGCCTTTCGCCATACGAAGCTATGGAGGGATTCTCATTATACTTTAGTATATCGTTAGATGTCTATTCTCGATTCACATGGACTAGATTATTTAGCAAATAAAACCGAGCACATCGATAAATTCGATATTAGCAAAAGATCCAAACAGAAATTAGATGTTCCATTGTATCAATTAGAACGGATCAAGGTCGGGAATTTGATAATGAAGTACAATTAGGAAATTATTGTGGATTTTATAAATGGGTGATCTCATAAATTTTACCGCTCATTGTCTCACAATCTAATGGTAGGGGGTTAGTGAAAGAAAAATTCCACAATCTATAAGTAATAAGTAGTACCATGTTAAATGAAACAATCCATTCTTCAAAAATTTGGTGTAATGCGGTCGATACGTCAAAACCATATATAATTAATAGAGGTTTCATTAGTACGTAATTTTACGGAAATAAAATACATTTCGATTTTGTTAAGAGGTAGGAAACCAAACCTTAACTATTTTTAGAGTTTTCGAAGTAAATGCTTTGTATTAATACAGAAGATTTATCCTCACTAAGTTTGACCCAAAGTCGTCTCGAAGGTGTTTTCTAGGATATTCCAAAATAGAAAGCTTACATTAATACTTAATCAAACAAACAATGAAAGTTAAGAGTCGTTGAATGTAACTTTCGATGAAACTCCTCCCCCGCGTAAATATCATATTGGAAGATGATGAGTTAGTCGAAGAAGAAGCTATTGAGGTTAGTAAAACAAAACCCATAGGCAATGATCTTGAAGACATTTCATTAGAAAATAATCAAATTGTAAATATTAAAGAATCTAAAACTCATCCCCTAGAAAATGTTATTGGTAATCTAAATCAAAGATCTCTTCGGTTGCTAAGCTCAGACAAAAGCAATTTCTTTTGCTTTATTTCAACAATAGAATCTAAAAAATATAAATGTGACATTAAGATTGAAAAATGTTAATGGTATGCAAGAGGAACATAATCCAACTTAAAACAAATTGATGGTTAGGAAACTAGTCCTAAATCCCTTAGGTTATGACCTTTATAGGATATCAATATGGGTATATAGAAATAAACTCGAATGAAAATGGCGTCGTAATCTAGAAACAAAGCTAGATTAGTAGCCTATGGTTATAATTAACAAGATAGATATTGATTATGACGTAACATAGGCACCATAAGAGTACTTTTAGCTCTTATGGCTTGACGACTTGCTTTAAGTAATTACCAAATGGTTGTGAAGAGTGCATTCTTAATCGGTTTTTATCAAGGAGGAGTTTTCGTGGAACAACCTCTGGGATTCATTTTACTTCGCAAAACCTAAATTATGTTTTAGACTTAAGAAAGCTTTTATTGTCTAAAAAAAAAACAAGCCCCTAAAGTTGGTACGATCGATTAAAAAGCCTTTTTATTAAACTGTTTACTCTGATAGGATGGTAGATAACACACTCTTCACTAAAAAGAAAGACTCCCAATCTCATTATTGGTCCAAATATTTGTTGATGAAATAAATTTTCGGATCAACTTGTCAAGAAATGTGTGAGGACTTTGCCATATTTTATTGCATGATGAGTTTGAAATGAGTATGATGGGGGAACTAAATTTTTTCTTAGGTTTACAAATAAAACAATTTAGATGATGGGATATTTTTTAACAATTAAATTTATTATTAAGGAAATGCTTAAATAAAATTTAGACTAGGAGGACTCTAAGCCAATGAAAACCTCCTATGTTATGGAAACCAAACCTCTCGAGAGAGAAGAAGGTGAAGTCGTAGATAATACAATATAGAGGCTGGATAGGTATTTTATTATTACTTAACAGAAAGTAGGGACCGATATTATGTTTAGTGTTTGCCTGTGTGCACGCTTTAAAGAGGATCCACAAAACCTCTCACCTAGAAAGAGATTAAAAACGTATCTTCCGATACATTAAAGGCACTATGCATTTAGGATTATGGTATCCTAAGGGATCCGGCATAGAAACAATAGTTTATGCGGATTCGGATCATGCGGGAGATTACGTAGATCGCAAAAGCACTAGTGGTGTTTGCACGTTTATGGGATGTTGCCTAACATCTGGTTTTCGAATATGAAACCGCTCTTGTCATCTCCACAACCGAAGCGGAATATGTAAGTCCGGAAAGGCATTGTTACAAGCCCTATGGATGAAAATAAAGTTCTCGTGGACTATGGCGATAGGTTAGACGACATTCCAATAATGTATGATAACAAAGGGGCATTAGAAAACTTAAGTAAGAATCACGTTCAACCGCTATGAACAAAACACATTCAGATTCGCCATCACTTTCTTCGCAATAATATTCAAAAAGGGAATATCTCTATAGAAAATGTCTCATCGGAAGACCTAACATTGCGATATCTAACTAAACACTTAAACGTGAGCCATTTAAACACTTACGTCTAGGTCTAGGAAGATAGAAACAAATTGATTAAGTTTTCGGCATAATTATATTAAAAGTATATGATCAATCATCAAAGAATGTTTGTCAAAATTAGGCTTGAGAAATTTTTCTCAACAGGCGGCGGCCCCCTTAATTTCATAACAGGGCGCCCCCTTAATGTTATGGGGGACCGGTAGACTTTAAAGGGAGAACCAACCACCTGACTGACTAAAATTATTTTTTTCTCCTCTCTATGTCTAGGTTTTTAATTTTACACAAAAACACATAATTAGGTAATGTATATAAGCAATAACTTTTACATAATTCTTCTATTCTAAATGACCATATTCTATTTAATATATACAATAGTTCCCAATCTATTATTTCCTAAAAAGTCTTTCTCACAACTAGGAGCACTGAAAATCATTTTCATTATATTGTTAAGATATGCTAAAAACATTTTTCGCATATGCATAATGATCTCGTTACTTGTGTTCTTTTGTCAAAAAGTATATATTCTATCTATTGTTTCGTCACAATCCTTGGTTGACAAAATTAAATCAAGGGCATTTTGAATTAGTTCTTAGGTTTTTATGTCTTATTGCGTAATATATCGCTACTCCACTTTTGGCGCCACTTAGCACACACTAGTTTTTGCACTCAAAAGTTTGATTCGTTTTTAACTTAACCTCCTTGTCAGAAAGATTCTTTGTGCATTTTATCTAGTTACTATTTTTTATGCTCTAAATCCTTTTGGTCTTCAATTCATATATGATTATATGCCAAAATTATGTGAAATAGTTTTATCCTACAACTTGTCATATATATGTAGAATGTTGAATGCTTAATTGCTATGTGCTAAAAAAAATCTTAATTGCCATAAAAGGATGGACTTGCTGCAAATTAACCACCAAAACAAAAACCATCACACAAAATTTTGAGAAAAATCGATTTTTGGGAAATCTGGAGAAATAGAGCAGGCGGACCCCCTTTATTCTTATAAGGCGTTCCTTATCTTTAAGGGGTTCAAACCCTTTTAGGGGAACGGCCTAGAAGTCACGGGTTTTTTATAAACAGTATTTTTCATCATTTTTTGACCAAATACCCTCTAGACTTAGCTTCTGTTTCGCTAATTCATCAATATAGTTCTTGGATTTGATCATTTAAATGTTCATTCTTCCTATTTTAAACCTTTCTCTACCTCTATAAATTGCTATTTCTCATCAATCATCATCACAATCCATCCTCATAATTACATCTCCTAACAAACCCCCACATCCAAACCATCAAGGGTAGCCAAAATGAGTGTGAAACCCATTTGGAGGAAGAAACTAAACCTTTGTAACACATCCAATGAGCTCAATGTAAATTCACCTACACCAATGCCAAAACCACTCACTCCTCAGATGATACCATCTCAAGGAAAACAATCACCCCACTCAAGCATTACCAAATCCTTACATTAAGGACATCCCAATCACCGGCAAGTTGTCTCAACATCCGAATCTCCCATCTCACCATTTAATTAACATGTTACTCACACTCAAGGTCTCCACCGCAAAGTGACAACCCTAAAGCTCAACACACACCACCTCTATCTCCACGTAGATATAAAGCTAGTGAGTCATTAATAACTACAAGACCTATCATACTCCTTACCATGATCTCTCTTAACAACAAAACAACCATTCCTCATCACCCTTACTCTCAAACTACCACACACCCTAAAACATTAACCAATGTTGAAACCCTTGTTGGGTATTGCCCTGTTGCATCTTCCAACCCACAATTAATTCCTTGCTTTAAGTGAGGATATCAAATTTAGATTGGATTCCTTTCCTCACTCGACCACATCCACCACTAGAGTTCAAGAGATTACCCTTCCACAACCGCCTACCGCTCCAAACTCAACCATCAACAACCAACTAATCTCGTTAATATGCCATTACAAAAATCGTCATCCACCTTTTGTGTCGCAAGCAAGTCAAAATTCCTTCTATGGCTTATTAGGATTTTTTTTTGTATGATATGCTTATAAAGATATTTCTTTTTTCTTTTTATGTATGCTTGTGTGTAGAGTCACACACATTGTCCTAAAATATAAGAAGTATTTTTTTACTTTAATGTTTGTTGCCGTTGTCATATTTTTCCTGCATTATTGTACATGTTAGAAATATTTGTATTGTTCTGAACTCGTTTTTGTAGAACCAAAAAAAACCATAGCTCGGATTCCTTGGTGCCCTCGGACGAGGGAGGAGCACACATCATGGTGGGAGCATTTTTTTCCGTCGATTTTACTCAGACAATTCTCGAGCTGCCTTTTTGATTCTACAAAAAGAGGGAGGAAATGACATAAAACTCACTATAATACTTGTTTAAACTTAATTTTTATATTTAATGAGTTTAAAGTTTTTAATCAACATAAAGAGGGAGATTATTTGATAGAATTAATGCTAAAAATATTATTATGAATAATTTTCAATCTTTACGGTTTTGATATTCACAAAATATAAAAACGTTCAATGGTAAAATTAAAGTAAACAATTAAATTAGTAGTAAATTTTCATTTCAAAAATTATATCACTTAAAGGTATGAATAAATAAATGCTTAATGCATTTTATGATCAAAGGAAATTTTTATTCAACCTCACACTTTTGTTGTAAACATTTTTATAAACATTACAAAATATATTCTACAATTAAAAGAAATGTTTTATTCAAAATAAACTTTTTGAAATTTAATTTTTCGGACCTAAAACGTCTAGAAAGTTCCAGGAAATCCCCCTCCTTAACATAGGACATATATGGGTAGCTCCTAGTTAGGGCAGCCCCATTAAAATTACACAGGTGGCCCCTTATCTTTATGGGGAACTCCCACTATTTAAGGGGACCGCCTCCCCATAGGTAGACGCTCCTCCAGAATGTCCTATAAATACTGGACTATTCCCCACTATTTTCTCATCTTTTGCACTCATTTTTTCTGATACAAAAACAGCCCACACATCTCAATTAAAATTCTTTGATCATTTAATCATAAAGCTTTGTTTCCAAAGTGAGCAGCTCAAATCCATAAGTGCAGAGAAAAGTATACTTCCTACAGCAGGTGGAACATGTATTTAAATTTGTGTGTTTGTGTTGTTGCAATCTTATTGCATCCATAATTCATACTTATAAAATCATTGTAATTCTTGTAAAGTTTGTGTAGTTGTTAGATCTTGGTAATTGTTGTATGTATTGTTGGATCTTGGTGATCTTTCCTAGTTATGTTAGTTGGGCCCTTGTGTTTATAGTAGTGGCTTGGTGAAGTAGGTGGTGTTAAGAAAACTAGGTGTGAAGAAGTTGTGTAGTCTGTGGTCAAGTCGCGAAGTAAAGTTGTTGTAGTGTGTTGTGAAGTTGATGGTTAGATTGGTTCTTGCAAATTTCATAGAACTCGACATCTAGCTTAGTGTCGGAAATCAAGATAAGCAAAGTTGTGTAAGGTTTTCTCCGCCATAAGGGAGCTTGTTGACATAGTGAAGAAAACTCTCGAGTTAGGTGCTCGAGGAGTGGAGTAGGGCGAAGAGGTGCTTCGTTGCCGAACCACTATAAATCCTCATGTTGTGGTTTGATTGTTCTTAATTCTTATCTCTTGTCTTACTTTTTTTTCTATACTATCCTATTAATTGTTAGATAAGTTTATTGTTTCATATTGTGCAAGTGTTGAATTCACATAAAGTCGAATCTAGAATTTTTACAAACACTTTAAAACCTTAAATTAAAAAGCGGTAAACTATTTAACCCCCCTTATAGTTTTCCACATTCTTAATTCATTAATTCTCATTTCTATAATTCTCATTTCTTAATTCTTATTTCTTTAATTCTTATTTTTACATTTCTTATTTCTTAAATTCTCAATTCCTCAATTCTTATTTTCTAATACTTATTTCTAATTCTTATTTCATTAATTTCTATTGCCTTAGTTCTTATTTCTTTGACTCTTACTTCTCGTCAATCACCCCATAACCAAGATACAAAAAAACCTTTACTACATTTATACAAATTCTTTTACAAACACATATACATTACTTCATTTTCATATATCATATCTCCAAGGTAAAACTTATTAATAGGTCGTGGCCGGGTACCGTTGCACGTCATTCTGTGATCATCTATTTTCAGCTACTTTTATTCTTATTTGAGGTGAGTTCTCGTAGCCTCGTTCTCAAACTATTTTTCCTTGGGGGGAAATGATACTCAAATCTATTTTCAATCTATTTTACTTCTGTGCTAAAACAAATTTTATGCTTTTGGACAATGCTATGTGCTTATAATTGCGTATGTGAATGTTGTTGTATATATTCATGCATGCTATTGGGTACATAACTAAGAACTAAGAACTACTTAACCGATTGTGTAGCTCTAGCTGGTAGGCGATAGGTTTGGAGGACTATAAGCGCTTGGAATACTAATGAACTATTGATTGATTGAAATGGTATAGTATGATATGATTTCTATGACTTGTTGGAATGCTAATTATACTGCTTGCGCTTCGCTTTTATTATGCACTATTATCCTACTTAAATGCTGGCATATCAACTGAGTTTATACTCTAAACCTACGAGCTCACTAACCTAGTGTTGAGCTTTTCGAGTATCATTTTCAGGTGATTCGCATTTTCAAACAGAAGGTATGTGGAACCAAGTTAGCGAACTTCCAAGATGCTTATCTAATGACAAGTGTCCATTTCTGCCCAAGATTGTATTTTGTGAAAACTTTGTAAATCAAATTTCTTGAAATAAATTATAGTGTAATCTACTATCTTACGCGATGTCTCCAAAACGTCACATCTCGTGTTTCCTCCTTAGACGGGGTGTAACAATTAGAATATTGTTTGAATTTGTTTCGTTTGGGATGGTATTCGAATTTAAACGTTTTGGGTTGTCACTTGAGCTTCTGTTTGGAATAATCGGTTACAGTGGAGCCTTGTTTTGGATCGTTTGTCTGATATTTGAATTTGGACTGTAATCCTTATTATATAAATGGGCCATTAGAACTATTTTCCGTATCGATATTTAGGGCGTTTGAATTATTTGAGCCCATTCGTCAAGTTATTTATTAACTTGAATTTGTTTGACACGGATAATAAGTTTGAAGTATGACCGTAATACTTATTAAATAAGTGGGTCATTGGAATTTGAATTTGGTATTCGAAATTTGAAGATCGGTTTGGTGTTTAAAGACTTGGGAATAATCGGGTCGTTTGGAATTTGTTCGATCGTTCAGAATTTGTTAGTTTGTCAATTTTGGATCTTTGCTCGTCAGGCGTTTGAAGTTGGTTGCCTGAATTTCATTGTCTTTGGTGAAGATCGTTTGAGATGATTTGTTTGTTTGGTTGACCGTTTTGAATTTTGTCGGTTAACGTTTGATTGTTTGTTTTGAAGTCATCGGCGTTTGCTTTGGATCGATTTAGTTTCAGATTGGTTTTGGGATTCGATCATTCGTTTTGAATTTGGCTAGCATCTCTAGCATCTGGAAATTTGAATTTGAAAATGAAAAATTCGTTTGGTTTGAAGTTTCGAGCGGAGTTGAAGTCACTGTGGGGATTGTTAGAAAGGTGACTTAAACTCTAAGGGGCTTTTGGTAAATTTGGTAATTTGTTTTTGGGTATGTTTCCTAATTTACGTCGGTTTAGGATTTGGTAGTTTTTGGGTCATTGGTTGCCTATAAATAGAAGTCAATGTCATTAGTTTTCTTTGTATCTTTTGAATGAGTGTTTTGTACCATTTGAATTAGAAGTTTGTTTTGGTACTTTCGAATTTGGTTTTGTAATTTGGTTTGATATTTGAATAAGGCTTCCACTTCGTTTGTTTAATTTGATTTTGTTTGTTTGTTTCGTCTTTGAAGGGTTAATGCTTTGCTTAAAAGAGATTACGTTATGATGTGGTGATTATATTTGATGAGGATGACATCAAGCCGTTACCAAAAAGATTATGTTGCTATTAGATTTGAGTTGTAGAATCAATATTTGTGTTCCTTTTTTCCAATGAGAATGTGAAGCATTTGTGTTTTTGTGACTAAAAACGCTCGATTAAATAATCTACTAAAATAAGCTTATGCGTATTCTTGTTAGGCTGGATTAGTCGGTTTCGGATATTTTGACTACAAAAAATTTAATGATCTTTAAAAATTTATGGATTTTTATATTTTTTTGTCAACTTAGGTTATTGTGGTAAACTCAAAACCCAAATAAAGAGAATCACATGAAATCCGACCCTAATAATAGTCTGGGTTAATCGGGCTGACTTGAGTAATCCAAATGATGTTTTCAACCCTCTTTAACCAAATGGAATAACCTAGATACTTATTTAACCCGTATTAAAAATTATTCGCACCACATGATATTATTAAATGATACCACTTTTCAAATAAGTTGACTAACCGAACAACGCACGAGTATAACACTAGTTTATATAATAATAAAAAAATTAAACTATATATCAACAACATTCTTTGGTTTCATTTGGTATAATACAACATCATTAATCATGTAGATCATTGTTAATGACTTGTTTCATACATGCATATACAAGTTGCAAAATTTCATTTTGATAACATGATATCGCAAAGGAAAAAGCATCTACATTTCAGTTGGTATTGTTTCTTCTTTCTTTTTTTCTTCAAGAAAGCGAACCCGATACATGTAAATTACAAATACACTACACATTTGTCAGATTTGAGGCCACAAATACTTGGTTGGGAATTGCCTTACAGCATGCCGTTGTGCCACAGATCATTTCGTTACAAGTGATATTGTTTACATAGAAGTCACTTTTTTTAAGTACGATAATTTTTTAACTATCTCACAATATTNNNNCAACTTCCTTAAACCCTACACCCCATAATAACACCTTCCCGCCAAATTACCAACTTTTCGAATACCCATCAAAACCCACAAACCAAAACCCATCACAACCACCACACCATCCGATATCTTACGCCTACTCGACACGCTCCGTTTTCCCATACCCGATGCCGTCTACATTTCACTAATAAAAGAATGCACCCAGTTTGAATATTCAAATGAAGCAGTTATAGTACATAGCCATATGACAAAAACGCGTAAAAAGCGTATGTCGTTGAGTTTGGTTAATAGGGTTTTGATTATGTATGTTTCTTGTGGGAGTTTGGATAATGCGCGTAAAGTGTTTGACGAAATGTCTAAAAAGGATTTTAATTCGTGGGCGATTATGATCGCGGGTTATGCTGATAATGGCGAGTATGAACAAGTGATTAGGCTGTTTGTAAATGATAAGTTTCGGTATATAATGTATAGTTGTGGGAGTTTTCCGGTTAGTTGGATTATGGTGTGTGTGCTTAAGGCGTGTGGGGAGACGATGAATGTGGAGCTTGGGGAGCAAGTTCATGGGTGGTTGATGAAGTCGGGGTATTCTGATGATTTGTTTGTAGGGAGTTCGTTGATTAGTTTTTATGGGAAGGTTGGGTGTTTTGAAGATGGGGATATGGTTTTTCATCAGATTGGTTCCAGGAGAAATGTTGTGGTGTGGACGGCTAGGATTATTAATAATTGTAAGGAGGAACAGTTTCGTGAGGTTTTTGAGGTTTTTAATGAAATGGGGAAAGAGTGTGTTAAGAAAAATAGCTTTTCGTTGTCTAGTGTACTTAGTGCTTGTTCTAAGATAAGTGACGATGGAAACTGTGGTGAACAGGTTCATGCTAATGCGATTAAGTTAGGATTGGCTTTGAAGAGTTATGTGCAGTGTGGGTTGGTTAATATGTATGGGAAGTTCGGGTTGATGAATGATGCGAAAAGGGTTTTTGATATGAATGAAAGTAGGAGGAATCGTGCATGTTGGAATGCTATCCTGACTAGATTGGTACAAAACAGGTGCCTTGTTGAAGCCATTAAGTTCCTTTATTATATGAGGGCGGCTGGTGTGCAGCCTCAGGAATTGTGGCTGAATAAGTTAAGGTCGTTGTGCGGGAGTGACGTTATAGAAATCAAATAGCAAGTGAGGTGGTTAGGCTCATTGCTTTGTTGTGACTTTTGAACCACCCTTTCGTAGCTTAGAATTCAATGTATATTTCCTTTAGTTGGAATGGCAGAAAGGTCAACTATCTCATCTCCAGTGTGCTTAAAATTTGTGTATATACGATATGTTCATGCCAAAACATAGATATAATCAAGCTGTATGTAAATTTATGACTCTAAATTGTTTATATGACTGAAGAGCAAGAACAGAAAGGCTAGCTTTTCCACTATACCACAAAGTCATTGTAATGTGTTATATAAGGTGGTGGAGGAGCTATTAGTTGTAACTATATTAATGGATATCTCTTGCTCTTTTATTTAGTACAGTGGTTTATATAACCAGGATACACATAGTTACATGATGCACCATATTCATTGATCAATAACTTTTTAGGCGTTAAGTAGCCTCTCATGTTCCTTTTGCAAGGTGTATGTCCCCATAGCGTTGCTCTGCTTAGATCTTCGTTACACTCTTAGGTCTTGGAATTATATTTGTCTTTAGCCCCCTTTTCTTTGCAAGCGTTTTTCTAGGTGTCCTTGCCCATTTGCGTTTATGCTTTTATGCTTCTATGTTTATGCCTTTGTCCCCCCATTGTCTCTATAGCGCTTTATCTTGTGGCGTTTGCTTTTATATGTTTTTGTCCTTTTTATGCTCTTGTCCCCCTTGTCTCCTAATCTCTATTACCTTTGTGTGCTTGTATGGTTGCCTTTCATCTTATGTCTAAAACTCCTTATCCTTGTTATTGCACACATGCACACATGCACATATATCTGAGCACTCCCACCCGTACACTTACACTTGCCATAGGTCTTCCTAGAAGCAATCTCCCTACTTTAGGGTTTATCATGGGGTAGGGGTATCTACATTCTTCCTCCCCAATACCCCGCCCCGGCGACATTTGATATGTTATTGCTATTGTAACTGATCAAAGTTATCATTGTTTTAGCTGACTTAGAAAAGTACAATTTGTGAAGGACAATAGAATTAGGAATGAAGTCACTACACACAATCACAATAAGGAAATATTAGCATCTAATCACACAACTAAGAAGCAAAAAACGGTTAATATTTTATTGCAAGTTGGCTCATGATATACAAAAAGACATGTAATTATTGATGGCCAAACCAATTTCTACCTATATAAAGGGCAAAACATGAAATATCTTATGATGACTGACAAGGTGACTAGGCACATAAATACTGACTAGAATGCTGACTCAAAGGGTAATTTCGTCCAATTTTTTGACTAATGAAATCAGTGTGTAAAATAATGGGTATAATGGTCAATATGTTTATTTCTTGAAGTCCTGATACAATTTCGATAAACCATTAATCAACAGTTACCTGTTTCCATATCTCTCTCATTTTTCAAAATCACTTCCAAAATTATCATCAAAATTTTTGAAAATCATATCAAAAAAATCACGGATGCTTTAAAAAGCACAGCATTATCCCAAAATTTTCCATTGACGAATTCAAAATCATATCAACAGGGTCACAACATATGCACGAATGAAGTTTGATTCAAAGCTTGAAACCCAAGTACAGGTAAAATTTTCATTTTCAGATATTATAATTGCTTTTATCTTTTGATCGGTGAGGATGAAGGCTATGTTTGTTCAAGAGCACTAACTATATGATGAAATGCCTGAATGAAGCATATAATTTTTAGTGTTGAAATTGTTGTGAATCCTTGAAAGAAGATGTTTAAATAATTTGTTATATGGTTATGATTTTACTATATTTGACTGAATTCGTTTACTTTGTTACTCACAAATCAACAAAATTGTACATGTCAGGTAGCATTGACATGTTAGAGTTGAATCATAGGGTCATCATGTTCACACAGTAAGAGACGTACTTTTCCTTTTTCATTATTCTTAGAAACTTATAACATGTTAGGCTTCACCAATTTACATAAGGATTACGTTGAACATGTTTCGTTATATTTTCAGTAGGCCTTCCTATACTAATATTGATGATTGTCAAAGTTTCGTACTATCTTCAAAATAAGTTTTTAACTGAAATTCCTATACTAATATTGATGATTGTCACGTTGTATTATAGCAAGTATACTCAGTGTTTCTAAATAGCTCTTTTAGCATAATAAAGCGTGGTTAGAGGATATGTCTGAGCTAACCTATTTTGATAATTGCTTATGACTACGGTTGTGACTACCTTGCACATATAAATTACCCATTTGGCCCATTATCTAACCTGACTCATTTTTTAACCTCTATCATTCCCATACCTCTAACTTTGTTCAAATATATTTTTAATGCATAAGACTTTCTGTTTGTTTAGAGATTTAGATTATGTGTATACATATAATGCTCCCATGAATTATTTTGGAGATTTGCTCATGTGCATTATGTTGTGCCCCTGTTTTCAACTTTGTTTAAGATGTGTTATGATTATACGAATACAAAATTGCTGACATAAATAAACATTAATGCAAATGTTAAGGTTGTGGCGGTAAAGCAATTAGACAGACATGGAACAAAAACAAACAAAGAGTTCCTTGCTGAAGTGATGACGTTGAGTAGCCTTCAGTAGCCTAAATAGGATCTTGCGCTGATGGTGATCACTTTTGGTAATTTATTACCAAGTTACAATCTTCATTTTCTGTTATTTTATATAAAATGGTGGGTCGAATGTATGTTGCTTGACTCTGTTTTAAGTTTCAGCCCATTGTATTGTCACCATTTGTTATTGATTGGAAATATTGCAATGTAAATATCATGAAGCAAATCAGGTATGTATCTTTCAATTTGAATAAAAGACCAATACAAACATAGATAGATTTAGAGTAAATGGTGAAAATTACTGAGTTCTTTGCTAATACATGTTATTAATGCCACACATCCTCAGTGGATCCCGAAACTGAAGCATTATGCCTCGGGTATCTCAATCTTTCTTGTGGGTACAAAGCTTGGTGAGTTATCCGGACAAAGCTTTGTGAGTTATTCGGTAAAAAAATATTAATCTGCATTGATAAATTCACAATCATGGTGTGCTTTAAATGTAGTTACAATCTTAATGTTTTACTTTAGTCTGCACAAGCTGTTGCGAAGTTCTTAGTTTCGGATCCTTTTCGACAAGACTGTGTATATGACAAACCATCGACTCAGGCTGCAGTGTATATGACAAACCAAGGTTCGACTTCAGTGTTAAATTTAGAACATAAGCCTTATGTATAACATTAAACTCATTAATATGAAATTTTGTGATTGTTTATTTCAGTGATAGCTGATCCATGTGGTGGAGTATTCATCTCAGTTCCAAAGAAACCAGTAGGAGGGCATGGAAGAAGACATAGTAGGTTTCATTTATCTTGGCCGCACATTTAATCTTCTTGCATATGTAAGGTTGAGTAAAATCATTTTTTTACATTTTCCACATGTTATATAGTGTCTACAATGAGGATGATTGCATCTCATTTTGTTTTTAAAATTGCTATAAACCATAAACAACCTATGTGGCATGAATCTTTTTTACTTTTACATGTAGTTTACAAATTAAACAACATCCATTCCTTCAAGCCCTTGATTGTTCAATCATTTTTTGGGAATTGTCTTTGTGACACAAGACTGTTTTTACAAGTTATCATTTACTAAAGGGTCATATAATGCAGGAACGTGATATCATAAATGGCTTAATGATGATTATATGGAAGGAGTTGTTGTTTCAGAAGGAAGGAGCATCGAACAAAAAGTTCGGGAGGTAATAATTAGAAAAATCGATTTTAAATGTGGATTTTTAGTACCACTGTTCTTTCTCATGTATCATGTTTTAGTCACCTTACTTTTGTACAACCAAGTTATGTAAAACTTACCATTCTCTATAAATCTAACATTTTATACAATAGTTTTTTTTAAACCCAGCTTTAGAGGAATTTTTATGATTAAAATGGGACAAGAATCCTTCTTTTAATGGCTCAATTATATAAAAAAGGTACGACTAAAATGCCACAAACAAAAAGTACATTAGTGTTTTATGCAAAAAACCTTTTATGTATGATATGATCTCAACTGGAGAGTCTGACACTCTTAGAGATATATCCGAGACAATTTCCAAAAGTGACTTGGTTTTACTCTTGATATCTAATTTAGCTCAGGTTAGTTGATCATGCTAGATTTTAGTTTGTCCTTTTTTTTTGTAATGCAATAACTCATGTCTCTTTTTTCATTACAGGCTGATAATTATGAGAAAATATTCTTATACATGAAACCAAACAACATCCTTGGACTTTCCCATGGGTTTCTTCTTAGTCATTTTCAATCAGTAGGCTATGATTTTCCCAAGAAAATCAGTGTAGTTGTTGTGTGTCCCAAAGGAATGGGTCCATCAGTCCGAAGGCTTTATGTTCAAGGTAAGGAGATAAATGGAGCTGGAATTTGTTGTCTATCAGGTTACATACTTTTGTTCTGTTGAAGTTGTGACTTACGGGTTGTAAATATTTAACAAGTACTTGATACTTTAAAATGTAATGCCAAACCTCCCCTCAATCTTATTTTTCTAACTAATGTAGTTGGAGATCTTTAGAAAGACGCTCATGATGTCACTTCAATAAAGATGGAAGTTCTGTAAGTAATTCCTTTACAACTTACAATACATAAATGATTGTCTTTTTAGAAAGGCATAAATGATTGTCTTTTATTGTTTGAGGTATACATGTACGCTACATATGTAGAACAAAAGAAGAGGAGAATATTAGGGAGCATGTATTCCTAAATGTTAGCTTGAAACCCTTTATTTTGTTGTTTAATCACGTTTCATGATTATCTAGGGGAGAAATATTCATCTCACCGGCTTCTTCGTGCATTTAAGAATCGTTTCGGCTCCACCGATGAGGTATGCTCACTAATCTTTGAGAATCACTTCAAATTTTTGTGTGCAGACAAAAGATATCCTACTGATCCCAAAGAAAAGATATTATCATTTACCCGTTACACATAAATCATAACTCTGACATTCAAGATGAGAAAACAATTTATGAGGATAACAAGGTATTCTCTCTGAGGACCATGTTGGTCTTTTTAAAAGCATATTATTGCCCCGTTTCTTTTTCTTTTTGGATTCCCACCATTTGTATAGCTTTATTTTTCTTATTGGAGGGTGTTTGGGATAACATAATTGGTAAGGCAACATGGATGGAAGCTTAATTTACAGCTTGAGAAATCAACTAAAGGAAATCAAAACTACAACAGTTTAGTTAGCAGGTTAAGTGCTGAAAAAACTTCTTGACACGTGTCTTCCGCTGAAAAGGTATTTCTTTCACATAATATTAGAGTAGTCATGTTATATTGTCTTTACGACAATTTTTACAAGCAAGATTGTTAGTTTGAAATGAAAAGCCAAACATGATGGTTCGTATTTGTCACCATTCAATATGTTATTGTATACAATTTGATTTGTCAATCTGTGTCGTGTTGCAGTGTCATAGGGACGATGCTATGTGTTTCTTGCGATGGGAATTTCTTCACTATTGTGTGCACACGTTGTTGTGGTCCCATTTACTATACAAGTTCTATTACTAATTAAATTTGAGTTCTTAGATTTTATTAGGTACTTATTGTCTAAAAATGTTGATGGTGTTAAATCCCACTTTATCAAGTGGATGACGAGTGTTATAGCATTGGCATGTATTTGATGAGTGTTATAGCATTGTCTTGTAATGTCTTAACATACAAATATTCTTAACAAAACCTTTCATGATCAATGTTACATATTTATTGATGATCAAATTGGTAAAACTTTTCATTGTTTTTTTTAGATAATGAGAACAATTTCTTTTTTTATTTCAATTATTGTGTTTATAATATTTTCCATTATTCATTATTTATGTACGTTCTCATATACAAACATAGTCATTGTCCTTTTTATCAAACTGACAAGTTATTTTTCTGGCAGTTTTTGTCTTTAATATGTTTTGCGATTTTCAATATTTATTTACGTTCACTTATAATTATTTATATTATTATGAAGCGAACCTGCCCATCGGGCGGGTTATGAAACTAGTACCAATCATAACTAGCATCACTTCATCTTCTCCGGCCAAGTATTATGTTCATCGGAAAATATAAATCTACATATGAAACTGATTCACAACACTAGTATTTTGATGCCCTCGATATGTTTGATGCCCCGGGTCGTCGCCTAGCTCGCCCACCTTAAGAGTCGGCCTTGGCTAGTTGGGTAGGTTGGGGGTGGCTGAGCACCCGCTAGCCACCTGGGTCCGCCCCTGAACATCACAAAATTAGAACTTTAATAAATCAAATGGTGGCTTCTCATCAAAAGATATAATCTATAACACATAAACTTTTTTTTTTTGAAAGGCTATATAGACAAGGCTGCAACAAAGACAGCAAAGAGATACGAGAAAGGCGAAAACAAAGAATAAAAGGCGGTCACAAACGTCAAAAGCTCTAAACAAAACAAACTGAAATAAAATTCCACACAAGTAAAAAAAATAATAATACGATGACTATCTAAACAAAAATCTGAACTCCCTTGTTAATTAAGTTGTTATGTTTTATTAACTTGAAAGTAGGTTCACGATATAACGGCCTGATATAGATCTAATTAAACAACCACCAAAACAATAACAATCATAACAAATGGATCACTTATGCAACTTAAGAAATAACAAAACGTTGCACGATGCTTGTATTGAATACTCGAAAGCTATCAACAGTGAAAAGAACACTTACAAACCATAAACCAGGCACATAAATCAGACACATCCATGTATGAATCTTAGTAGTTTAAACATTACATAATTAGAACCTTTTTAATCACATGGTCTGATCTTAGCTCTTGTCATTTAGAGATCGATCAATATCTATATAAACTACTCCACACATGTAAACTAGCTAACCAAACAGAGAAAAAACTTCACGCAAAAAAAAACACAAGTACATTTCCTAGTACGATCACTTCATAATCTAGCGAGTTCCAAACAGTTGACACATATATATAAACACAAGCATTTGGCAAAACTGACTTATTCAGTGAATTTTGGAAGTTTACACAATACGTTGAAGGTTAAAACATGTTATTATAACATTCTCTTGATCTATCAAACTTAAATCAACTCATATTTCAAAAGTAACAAAAAAATCTAATAAGCAAAATCATTATCACCTATTTCTAGATCATGATCCAAGTTAGCAAGTGAAAATTTGATAAATTATGCATGTGTAACAGAAATTCAGGGTTTCAGATACCTATAAATCTGGTTAGGTTTATTTGATCTTTAATAATGACTAAACCCTAACATCAAAAACCACTTCTTTCAGTCCAATTGTTAGCAAATTGATTTTTGTTATTATTCTTAAAAAATGTTGTGTGTGCTTGTGTCTATAGAATGAAGGGTACTTGATACTAATAATAGCTCTCTTGGCTGTAAGAATAAATTTTGCTTGAATTTAATTTTAGCTCTTATTTTAGAATAGACATTTAAGTCTAGAGATTTGTTTTATCTAAAGACTTTAATTTGGTCCAAACAAATTAATGTGACAAAATAATATTTTGAGAATCATATTAAAAGCACGCTTTAGATGGAAAAAAATAATAATTATTGTATTCAGTCAAATAATCATATTTTGCTTTATATTTAGGGATGGCAAAAGCAGCCGAAACCGATGGAGAAAACCGAAACCTGAACCGGTTGGGTCGGGTTCGGGGCGGGTTGGCGGGTTCGGATGCATGTACGGGTATTGATAAAAGAATTTAGCCGGGTACGGGTTCGGTGACGGGTTTTGATAATACCCTCTTCGATTACCCGTACCCGTATCTGTATCCGTATCCGTTTACTCGAATTCGTACTTGCTTTATTGTTATTATAAATAATTAAAGTATATATATTATTACATATAATTTATTCCATTGTATTTTTTATATAACTATTTCTATTATTTAACACATTTGAATGTTACATAAATTATTCGAAAGCGCTAAATCGTCTAATACAGTATTTGTTTTCTTTAACTTTTAAAAAATTTGAATATATAAAGGTGTTTTGTTTTATTTTTCGATGAATTTTAGTGTGACTTAATCTTGATACCCATCATTTTTCTATAAAAATATTCAAATGGGAATACCCGATACCCGCGGGGAAACCCGAAAAACCGATGAATAATATTAACCGGGTACCCAACGAGTAATGGGGCGGGTACGGATATGGATATTATAAACGGGTGCGGGTACGGGTACACTAAAACCCGCCCCGGACCCGTTGCCATCCCTATTTATATTATTTTATATTAAAGTATAGTCAATTCCAATGAAGTAACTTATTTGTCATAAAGATATAATTTATGGAATTTAATGAAACTTTAAATTAAAGTATAGTCAATTCCAATGACTATAAATTTTATAAAATAATACAAAAGAAATTAACTCACGAAATATTAATGATTGTATAGTTGAAGGTCTTTTGTTTTTTCTAAAAAAATAGAGTTTTCTCAAAATGCCCCATGCGACTTATGCGACTTATGCAACCTCTGATAAATTTACCAAAATACCTTTATTCTGAAACAAAAAAGTACATTTAATCATTGAGAGATAAGAGTATTTTGGTAAATTTGACAGAGGTTGCATAAGTCGCATGGGGCATTTTAGAAAAACTCTATTTCTTTGAGGCAAAAAAGCAAAAGACCTCCAATCTTGAGACATATTAAAAATTATCCCATAAATTAAATCATATGCAACAAAAATAAGAATATGTAAAATTGGAGCTTTCTGCAATAAATATAAATATTATGTATTTGTAAAACATTAATTATGTTATATATATCTAAATCGATAGAAATAAAATTAAGTCATACGTAGCAATAAATACAAATTAATGTTAAAAGAATTATGTATTATATTAACATACAAACTTTGAGTTTCATTCTATATATGTAACTTTTAATGACTAGTGAACTATGATTATATTATACAAATTTTAAATTGATAAAAATGAGAATTTAATTTTATATATAATAAAAGTAAGTATTAATAGTAAAATAATTAAGAATTGATATGTTTTGTACTATAAGCATTAATATGTTTATAAATATTGAGTTTTTTGTAACATTGAAAAAAATTAAAACTTAAGTGTTCTACAGTACTATTTTATAAAATTTTAAAATATTATATTAATAATATTATGCTTATTAAAATTTAGCTCTTGAGGACAATTAAAAATATTATTTGACTCTATAAAAACAACTTTCAAAGTTAAGTTTTTTTTAGAACGGCAGAAATTTATTAACGAACTAACAAGGAGCTAGAAGAAATTATAAAGAGTAAACCTCAATAGGTTTTGGATCTAATTGCTCCATGAGATGGAAGACAAATTGTTTTTAGAAGAGTACCAACGAAAAGAAAAATCTACAACCTTATCATATAAGATGCTACATTTAGGGTGAGTGTCGCCAAAGATCATATCGTTACGGAAGTTCCACAGAGCCCATAAAACAACACTACAAACAACTTCAGTGATGGCTTTCTTGTTCGAAGATATATGAAGCTCTTCTATCCAAGTGAATAGGCCGCGCAAGTTAGGAATGACAGGAGGGTTAAAGTCCAACCATTTAAAGACCCGAATCCAGAGGGAGGTAGCGAGAGAGCAAACCCACAGCGTATGATAAGACGTTTCAATCCCATTATCACAAATAGGGCAAGTAATAGAGGCGATCTCGACTCCTCTTCGACTAAGGTTCCAACGAGTAGGAAGACGATCACGGAGAGCCCGCCAAATAAATACATTGACCTTTTTTGGGACGAACCTGTTCCATCTAGTTTCAGACCCATCATCTGGAAGATAGACATCATCGATTTTCCCACGTGCATCTTTGACAGTGAAAGAAGAGTTGCCCGAATACCAGACCCATGCATCATCCGAGTCATTAAGAGTCGAGTTCTTGAGGAGGTTAAGGAGGTTATCCAGCAGGTTGGCAGTATTTCCATATGAGACATTACGAGACCAAACAATATGCCAACCATTATTCCAACAGTCACGAACCGAAGCATCTTTGTTCAAGGCTAAACGGAAAAGACGAGGGAATTGTTGCTTAAGAGAGGAGGAACCTACCCAAGTGTCATACCAAAATTTCGTAGAGATCCCGTTGTTCACTCGCCTTTGCATGGAAGAAAGGGGTATAAAGCCTTTTTCATGCATGATATTAATTGAGCCAACAATTCTGCTCCAAACACCTTTATTTTTGATATGGCTAAAGAACGATGAAGAATCTTCGTTCGGACCATGAATGTCAACAATCAAACGCGCCCAAAGAGCATGAGGATTATGAAGAAATCTCCATCGCCATTTTTGAATGAGAGCATGGTTTAAAGAATAAAGACTACCGATACCAAGGCCTCCTTTGTCTTTAGAGGTAAGAGTTGAGTTCCAGGAGATCCAAGGGATTTTTTTAATGTTACCGTCACTACCCCAAAAGAAGTTGGATCTAATAGACTCCAATTTCTTGTTCACCGAAATAGGCATAGGGAAAAGAGAGAAAAAATACGTACCGAGAGCCCCTAGAACCGAAGAGATGAGAGTGGTTCTTCCACCAATGGATAGAAGAGAAGCTTTCCATTTGGTGAGACGTTTGGAGAACTTGCCAATAATAGGATCCCAACTCTTCACAAGAGCCATATTACAATCAATGGGTAGCCCTAAATAGTTGAATGGAGGGCTCAAAGCGTTACAACCAGTAATCAAGGCCATCGAAATAACTTCATCAAAAGGGACGCCAACACCGAACAAGTTGGATTTATGATTTATGATAGTTAATTTTCCGAGACCGGAGACAAGGTGGAAGAACTTCAAGAATGGACGATCTAAGCTCTGACAATGTTACTCCATTCGGACCACGCTACCATTGAATAAGGCGTCATTTGCATAAAAATAATCGCTGTGAGCTGCAGGCTGGTGGTGGTCACGCGTTTTTGTGTTGACCGTGAGAGACCAGGAGATAGTTTTGTTCGTTGACGTTACGAGGTCTCGAGGTTCTGGTATTAATTTTGCAAACCGTTGTATTAGACTTAGCAGCCATCGCGTCTTCCATAGCAAACGTGGAGCCCTTCATAGCTTTAATGAAGAGGAAGGTGAGATAAGGGGTCTCCTTGGCGAGACCACGACGGATGTGCATCACAAGTAGGACTTGCCATTTGATAAGAATCGAGGACGATGGCAGAATGGAACAAACCTGGAGATCCATTTGATTCCATGTTTCATTGAACCCCATGAAATGCATAACCTGAAAGAGGAAGTCCCAAGAAATAGTATCGAAAGCCTTCTCAAAATCAATTTTAAACACCATGAGTTTAGACTTTTTGCGTTTACACCATTGGATCACTTCGTTAACCATCAGAGGGCCATCAAGAATCTGCCTTTGTTTAATGAAGGCCGATTGTTCCGGGCTAATAATGCTATCAATAACACGAGCCAATCGATTTGCTAGAACTTTAGCAATGATCTTATATTGAGCCCCGATAAGGCTTATTGGACGGAAATCGCTAATCACCATAGGACATGGAACTTTAGGAATAAGGGTGATGAAAGAGGTGTTGCATCCTCTAGGAATAATACCAGTGGTGAAAAAATAGCCAACAAACGCTAAAATGTCTTTTTTAACCACATTCCAGAATTCCTTATAGAAAGCAAAAGTGAATCCATCAGGCCCTGGAGATTTATCAGAGCCACAGTCCCAAATAGCGTCCTTAATATCGGTTTCCAAGATAGGCGAAGTAAGAAGGGTGTTCTGCTCAGGGGTGAGGGATTTATAAAAGGGGCTTCTATTGACGATTTTCACGACATCAATTTTCTGAAACTTCTTTTCAAAAAAAGAATGAAAAGCACCTTTAATACCAGAGGGGTCATCGATCCAAATCCCATCAACTTTAATCCCTTGGATAGAAAGATACCTGCGTTTTTGGTTAACAATAGCGTGAAAAAAATTGGAATTTTCATCAGCCTCGATGTCCCACTTGATTTTTGCCTTCTGAGAAGCATCAACGTTCTCGTTGAAATCGATAACCCGTAATCTGTCAATCCAGGCAGCCCGATGAGAATCAGCGGGGAAATCCGCGTTCTGAGAAACAATGTTAGAGTCGAAGTCCTTGATCTTTTTTATGAGATCATCCCCTCTCGTAAGACACAGGATCTTTTCGTTTCAAGTTCCATTCCTTGATGACAACCTTTAAAGCCTTCATTTTGTTTTTGAAAGAAACAACCGGGTTGTCCTGTTTCAAAGGAATATAGTTTTCCCAGAAATCGATTAGAGCAGGGAGAAGACTCTTATCGAGCAGCCAAGAGTTGTAGAATTTGAATGGCGTTGGGCCGAAGTCATTTGACAAAGGGGAGAGCATTATGGGCCTATGGTCTGATATAAGACTGTCCAAGACATGGCCTGTAAATTTCTGAAAGGAGGGGGCAAGAGATTCCGAAATGAGAAAACGATCAAGTTTGCTGAGTTTATCGCCATGCTTGTTAAATCGAGTGAACATATGACCTCCAAGAGGGACATCCCATAATTGAGCATCTCTAATGAAACGGTTAAAAGCGTTGGCAGAAGCATGGTTAAAAGTTGTACCGAATCTTTCAGATGCCAATCTCACCACGTTGAAGTCTCCAAAAATTAAGTGATGGCCTCGGTTCATGTTCATGAAGTCCAAGATGTCATTCCAGAGCTTTTCTTTTTTACTATCATCTTGTGGAGCATAAACGTTGATCATAAAGCACTGAGTTTGAGAAGCGATCCAAATACCTTCAACAATGAGAAGATGCTCAAAATGGAATTCGTTAACTTTAGAGAAAGCGTTCGGGTCCCAGATAGAAGCTAGACCACCTGATCTTCCCGATGCAGGAAGCTCAACGAACTCAAATTGAGAGTTACCCCAAATACATTTAATCTTGAAGATGTCCATTTTAATAGAGTGCGTTTCTTGAATTCCAAGAAAAGAGACTTTGTGATTGATGCAAAGTTTGGCAATAGCTTTACATTTATTCGCTCCCAATCCGCAAGTATTGAAGGACATAATATTCATTTATGACCTTGCTTAACACCAAGACTATCAATGAACTTTTTGAGATCGTTTTTGCTACCTTCCATATCATAACCTAATACTTTACCCATTTCGATATGTGAAACAAATGCTTCAATCATAGAGCCATGGTTGCCAAATGATTTTGTTTGGGACTTACTTACACGTGATGACTTAACCGGGGCGGATGAGAAATGAGAGGGCTGCTTGGGACTTCGACGATTCCCTCCAAGAGGGAAACAATTGCTGTTACTGAAATACGATTCGAAACCAGGAGGTTTGGAAAATGAACTTGATTCTTCTTTTTCGTTTTTGGCAACAGGAGAGGTGGGGAATTCAGTTGAAAAGTTTTCCTGATTTGGAACTTGGTTGACATCAGCATCAGCCCATTGGGTATTTTTGTCAAACTCATGTTCTTCAATGGGTTCGTCATTAGGTATTTCACCTTCTTCTTTGTCAAAAGGGCCATTTTCATTCTTCAAGTTTTTTCTATTTATGCTGATACTCCATATACATACTAATCGTCCCACTATCCTTTATATCTCCGAGGATTCCACACCGCTCAAAACAACCAACTGACCCCTAATACACAATAAAAGCCTTTACATTCCGTAATATCCTTAACAAGTCTCTTTAATATATGGCCATGGATCTTAGTTATAATGCAGACTGTTATTAACCAATTTCAAATCTAGACTTCATCGGCAACAAACGCAGCGGCCCTACACACACCCCGCCCCCCCCTCTCCTATGCAATCTTCTCTGAAAGCGCCTTTGGTGTCAATGACTAAAGAGCGCAAAGGCCATCCCACACAACTACAACTCACACACAACGCGTCAAGTCCAAGATAAAAGTGTTGTTGAAATGATTCAGATGGCGTGAAATACCAACGACATTTCTTTATTTTTCTTGCAGCTTGGAGACACGCTCGCTTTGATTAAAATTCGATCCATAACCACATGCCCAAATGTATTCTGCATTGGAAATAGTAGAATCTCCTTATTAAGGACAATGTGTTTATATTGGAATGATGTGTGATGCATCTAACATTTTTTCTACCAAAAAATAATATAATAAGTAAACAAAACCACCTTCACCCACAATTTAACCTTAAAATCTCCTTAACTAATTAAATTATTTTCAATTTAACTAATATAACTATTCACCCATTAATCCAATATCACCAAATAATATTATATAAAATTTAAATTATAATCTTATATATTTTACCTATCACATCTCCTTGTAAAAATATATTTTTTTTAATTAATAAATTTTAAATAATTCTTACTTTTTTAAATACCCATATTATTAATACCTACTCCAATTAATCTAAAATTATTTAAATCACCAAACTAAATTCCTTATTACTAACATTGTATTAACAAATATAACATTTATTTCTACATTCTCTCAGAAACCACCCACCACACAGCATCAATCCCCGTCCACACCTTTGATATATTCCCTATCTAAATAAACCATCCGCAACTGTAACCTTTTATCTCAACAGATTTAACAGTGTGTGTTTGGAATTCGATTGATGGAGGGAAATTGGTGATGTAGATTGTTGAAGTGACGCCTTGAAGGTTTTTGAAATTAGGGTTTGTGGGGGGGGTGAGCGCCGCTCATGGCTGTTAGATTATTTTTTCCAATTGTTGTTCTATAGACCAACGGACGGTGCCCAACTACAATCCACAGCTTTTTTACTATGTATAAAACTAGCGTTTAGATTTCACATAGCATTTTTTTTTTTGCTTATTCGATCTGCAAATACCCCTCCGCTCTCTTGTTAATTTTATCATCATTTAAATTATAAGATTATAATCTCAGCATATTTTGAATTAGTGTACTTAATTATATGTTCATTAGTGACTGAAGCTTAATTTTAGATCTCCTGTCACCAACGTGTATCAAGTTTTATCCATATTTATATGTTTGAATTTATTTACTAAGTTTAATGTTACCTTATTTAGCTTTTTTGATGAATTCTAAGCTATTATTATTTAGCCTTATGTATTGTTGATAGTGTTAATAAGCTTTGGTTATTAACATTTTTATGTTTTGAATAAGCTTTATTAGGATTAAATTTGTTGATATAAGCTGAATCAGGTGTTTTTAGTTATCAGTTTAGAATAAGAGTTTTAAATAGTTGTGGATAATTGTTTTGATAATCATTATGATATTGTTTCGGAGTATATCAAATATCGATTTTGCTTTTTATATTATATGGCCATTGCGAATATCATTTATGATATTATTTTTTCAGGTGGGTTTACTCTTATCTCCCCATCTTTATTTTACTTTTATTTTTTTAGGATATAGAAATGAGCACGTTATTTTTAAGATCAAGTTAATTGTAGTGTCCCTAAATGATAATAAAATACAAAATTATACTATTTTTTACCATTCCTTCTCTACAATCCTATACTAAAAACACTTAAAATTTAACCCAATAAACCTTTTAATACAAAAATAAAAATAAAACCAAAATAAAATAATAATAAAACAACACACCAATAACTCCAATCAAACACAAAAATTCAAAAACCATATTCTTACAAAACTGAGAGAGAGATATAACTCAAGTCACAATATCACCCACTATCTTACATAAATTAAACACCATATAAATACACAATCTAATTATAAACATTATATACCTTAACAACTCACCACTAACCATTAACACAAAAATATATAATTTAACACATTAATAACATTAATAAATTTAAAAAAATTTATTGTAATATTTGATGTTTTAACCCATAACACATAAGAAATATATTAATAATACTTGATATTACATTAAAGAAGTATCTATAAATATCAAAAAAACCACACAATTTGATACTTAGAGAGAGTAGATAATCAAAATAAGTTATACAATACAAAGACATTAAAACCATAATTAATACATAAATTCATATAATAATAAAATACGGACGAAATGATAGTAGCATTAATTGTTAAACTATGATAACGAATAGTAGCATTACATTGTTAAACAATGTAGATAACAAGATGGATTAAACAATGTGGTAACATACAACACATGGTGTTACCTAACACAACAGGCTTGTCAACTATTACTGATTAACCTCAATTACCATCAGTTGTCATTCTTGCAAAATGCATGTTGCCTCGTCAGCTCATTTTTGCTTGTGGATGTTTCTGTCATATGTTCAAGATCTTTCTTGCAAACTGGCTATCTTGTGTATTTCATTTCTTGTGTTGTAAAATGCTATCTAAAAACTGCTTTTCTCATACCAAATAAAAAAGATTTGATTTTACGTTACAAGCACTTATCATATCTGATTTATTTATAGTGTGTTACAGAAATTGACTTTAAGAAGATTATCATATATGATATTTATACTTACAACTAACCTTTTATTAATCCACAGGAAAGATGACAGGCCTTACATGTAATTAGTTTCATAGCACTTATATGTATGATAAATATTCTAATGATCTCAAGAAGTTGACTTTCAAGCAGATTCATAATATATGATATTTCCACCACAGAAAAAAATGTGTGTGTTTGTGTGTGTGTACTCACCAACGAGTTCACAAATCTTATATATTTTATTTTTAAGCACATTATCATATTGATGTTGTCATAAATGCTAAAATAGCTTTTTCATAATGATACAGTACATAATTTTTTATAAATTTTTCAGGAACTTATCATATATGATTTTTCACTAACGGGTCATACTATATCTGTGAGTATGAATGATGCCTGGGTAGTTGCGGAGGTAATTTTACCAAATTACCCTTCCGTTTTTTTTTTTGTTTTTTTTAATACACATCTACACTTCATTTTCTTAGATGGAGGCAATAGGAATTGTCCTCATTATCCAAGAACAATAAGGCGTTATATTCATAAATACTTCCCTTCCAATCATCTTACCTTCAGTTCTAAACTTAGATGCTTTTTAATTTAATTTTCGAGTTACATATTGGTTCAATTTTAACTATTTTTGTATGTTTTATATAAAATACTTGATGCAAAATATATAACGCAAATAAAAATATATAATGTCAAAGTTGAACCAGTTTAACTCTGAAAAGTCAAATTAGACACTTATTTTGAAACGAAATGAGTATGAGTTATCATGTTTTTGTAACTCGCTTAATATTTTTTTTCCCAACAAAATTGATGTGTTGATAGACAGATCTATCTTCTTAAAGAATAATTATTTTTTTAGTATTAAACGTTAGATATGCTTCTTTTTATATACCACATGTTATGTTATTTCATTTACGTAATTCATCTCTGTCGTAATTTTTTAATCTAAAATGTCATGTTACTTTATTTTTCCAAATCAAAAGTCATAAGAGAAAGGTTAAGGTTTTGAATGTTTTTATGTTGTTGGGAACTTGAGATTATGTATTTTACATCAATGGAAGCATCTCACAGCTTATGTGGCACGAAAGGGACGCATCGCTCTTGTTGCACCTGGTCTTCAACGATGCGTCTCACATGGACGAATTGGAGATGTTGGTCGGTCAGGGGACCCAAATTGTTGTGTTCTTCTTTTCGCCTCTCTAATAATAATATCTATATAAACCCAAAATTTTCATCTCCCAACACCAACTTCAATATCTACTCACTTATCCTCCTTATCACACATTCTCTCTTTATCCCTATCGTTCCCACATACTCGTATATAAGTTCCATTGATTAAAATAAAACTTAATTAAATTTCCAACAACATTAAAACCATCAACACCTAAACTATCATTATACTTTTGATTTGGACAAATAAAGACATCATGACTCCTCGAATTAAAAAAAATGTATCGCCAGCAGATGTGGTTAGAATTTGAAATATCATACATGTGGTATATAAAAAGAAGCATATCTAACGTTTAATACTAAAAAAATAATTATTCTTTAAGAAGATAGATCTGTCTATCAACATCAATAATGTTGGAAAAAAAAAATATTAAGGAGTTACAAAACATGCTAACTTATATTTTTCGTTTCAACATATTGTTAAATTAACTTTTCATGATTAAAATGGAACCCACCAATCAAACCCACTAAACAAATTAACACAAATTATCAACAATTCAAATAATAATAATAACAAAACAATTAAAATTGAACAATGTAACATACTTACAAATAAATAAAAATTATTAAATAAACTGATTTACTATGATTTAGGCTGAGTTATTTAAGAAAAATATTCATTTGATACTGATGGGAAAGTCTATCATCATTAAAAAAAAGAAGGGAGATTTTGTATTAAAAAAAACAAAAAAAAAAACGGAAGGGTAATTTGGTAAAATTCACATCCGCAATAACAGCATCATTCATACTCTAGATCTAGTATGACCCAGTTAGTGAATAATCAATATTATACTGTTGTGATAAAAATTATAAAAAATTATGTAAGGTATACTATAAGATATAAGGCTAGGTTTTAAGAATTTAATAACAACATATATGTGTGTGTGTGTAGTGTGAAAATAAAATATAAGCAGTTTGTGATCTCTTGGGAGTAAATAAAAGTTAGTTTTCGTGTATAATATATATTGATAATTGCATGAAAGTAATATTTAACCATTAAAAATTTATCATAACATGGATAATGTCGCTTGAAAACTAAATACAAGTAAGGCTGTTATTCTCTGCGTGAGTAACTAAATGTTTCGTTGTATAGTATAGATATTCATATAAGATAATTTGCTTTAAAAGTCAATTTCTGAAACACAATAATAATATCATATAGATAATGTTTGGCTACTTGAAACTAAAAAATCCAATTTTTTATTTGTGTAGGAAAGCAGTTTTTAATGCCATGTGTAACATGAATGGAAATACAAAGATAGGGCGAGGTTGCATAAGAAAGATTTGACATATGACATAAAATCCACAGCGAGAGATAGACGCGACGGCGAGGCATCAATTGCAAAGAATGACAAAGTTTTTGGTAGGCTAATCACGAATATTCGGTTGAAAGAGTTGGTGGTCGTAGTATGTACACTTTTAGGGATCCAATGTTGATCATGGTTACACAATGAAAGTATATTGTTCGACTACTCTGGTTTAACAAAAGTTAATAATAATTCGTGTAAGAACAAAAATTATATAGTAGTGTGTACTTGTATAGTTTTTTAGGTTAAATGTTTGTTTGTTTTAATATTTTATTGAAAAAATCAATATCCTTGTGTGTTTTTAGGCATTTAAACAAGCCTAAAAAATGTAATACAGTATATCAATTGTATACATGAGATTAACATAAATAAACATCACTTATTCACCAAAAATAAAGTGAAATAAAACAATTATCATTAAATGCTAACCACAAACAAATATTTTCTCATGTAATTAAATAAGAAAAGGGTAAACCTATTGTGTTAGTGAATATATGTATATGAGATGTATAAAACTTGGTTATCAATATAAAAGAGGAACTTTAGAAGATAGAGAGATGAGACATATAGAGATGTTCATTTACAAAATACTCCCCAACTCCTCCACCTCGCCCATAAGTAATGCCTCACATGCTAAACTCTCACAACTCACACTGCATCTACATTCATAGATCACTGTGGTAAGCACTAATTCCACTATGATACTAAGAATACCCACCAACAAACATAAATTACTTATGATTAAGAAAACTACTTAAAAAAATAAATTCATAAACAAAAAAAACCCCCCAACCCAATAACAATAAATAACCTTTCCAAAGTTAACTATTATCAAAAACATATTATCACATTTCAATATAAAAAAATAAAATTAAAAAAATAATCAATAAACCTTCACTGCAAAACCAGAACTATATTATGATAACGCATGCTTATAATCCAAATTACCAATCAAAAAATCATATATTATATAGATCCGAAAACATATCAAATCTGATAAAACAAAACTAAAAACCAATCAATAATTAAAATGCTAATAACTAACTGATAAGTAAAAACCATTGATTACAGTTAATATAACAAATTAATCTAATAAGTTTCCTACATCCAAAAAAATTCTTAATAACAAGTTATAATATACAAAAAAAAGCTAAATAAATAACGTTCTAAATCAATCCAAATAATTAAAACTTTATCTAAAAACTAATTAACTCCCAAACCTAATCATAAAAAAACAATAATAACTAAAATATTACATAAAAAATCTTATACTACTAAACAACTAATAAATGACAATTCTATCAAAATAAGCAGAACTGACAAATATTTATACTTTGAATGATGATACATACAAATTCAACAGGATAGAGAGATAGAGCACATACGCTAAAAAAAAAAATCTAATGAATTAACTCAGTGTTATAAAATGAAAGAAGGAAGCGTGATGGATTGAAGTTCACAAAAAAAACGTTGGTATACACGAACAACAATTGGATAAAATAATTAATAAAGCATGAGCGGCGCTCAACCCCCCCCCACAAACACATAACCCTAATTTCAAAAACCTTCAAGGCGTCACTTCAACAATCTACATCACCAATTTCCCTCCATCAATCGAATCCAAAGATCTATGGAACCACTGCAGCAAACATGGTACAGTTGCGGATGTTTATATCGCTAGGAAACTATCAAAGGTAGGCCGGAAATTCGCTTTTGTTAGGTTTCTGAAAATTAAAAACAATGAATCATTGATCAATGATCTTAATAAGATTTGGATTGGATCATACCACCTATACGCTGCCATGGCTAAGTTCGAAAAAAATTATAACACCACTACCAAATCAATCCCCAAATCATCCTTCACCAAAACAAATGACCCGTCGAAACAAGTCCCTCACTCCGCATATACAAACCCTAAACAATCCTACGTCAATGTGCTCAATGGCAACGGCTCTTCTAATACTGTACCCAAACCATCCAAACCAACGAACATTCTCAAATCAGTAACCCTAGATGTTTCTGATTTGATTAATACATCAGGTATAAACAATGTGGTTCTCGCAAAGGTTAGAGATGCTCACCTCATTCCCAATATTAACATTGTCCTTAATAAGGAGGGATTCTACGAATTCCAATGCAAATACATTGGGGGCATGTGGTTATGGATCGAATTTGAATCAAACGAGGCGTGTCTCAAGCTGCAAGAAAATAAAGAAATGTCTTGGTATTTCACCCATCTGAAACATATTCAACACACTTTTATCTTGGACGAACGCGTTGTGTGGATTGAAATTGGTGGCCTTCCTCTTAATGCATGGACACCAAACGCTTTCAAGAAGATTGCAGAAAGCTGGGGAGACCCTCTTTTTGTCGATGAAGACCCCAATGAAATTGTTTCTATAGGAAGGGTCTGCATTAAAACAAAGATCCATGGCCATATAAACGAGACTTGTAAAGTGATCATCCTCGGTAAAGCATACAATGTCTCTGTCAAGGAATTTGCCGGATGGACTCCGGATATTAAAGCTATGGACGCAACTTCTGGTTATAATTCGGAGTCAGATAAATCGGAAAAACTTGAAGAAGCTTTAGATGAAAATGGCCCTTTTGACAAAGAAGAAGGTGAAATACCTAATGACGAACCCATTGAAGAACATGAGTTTGACAAAAATACCCAATGGGCTGATGCTGATGTCAACCAAGTTCCAAATCAGGAAAACTTTTCAACTGAATTCCCCACCTCTCCTGTTGCCAAAAACAATCGTATTTCAGTAACAGCAATTGTTTCCCTCTTGGAGGGAATCGTCGAAGTCCCAAGCAGCCCTCTCATTTCTCATCCGCCCCGGTTAAGTCATCACGTGTAAGTAAGTCCCAAACAAAATCATTTGGCAACCATGGCTCTATGATTGAAGCATTTGTTTCACATATCGAAATGGGTAAAGTATTAGGTTATGATATGGAAGGTAGCAAAAACGATCTCAAAAAGTTCATTGATAGTCTTGGTGCTAAGCAAGGTCATAAATGAATATTATGTCCTTCAATACTTGCGGATTGGGAGCGAATAAATGTAAAGCTATTGCCAAACTTTGCATCAATCACAAAGTCTCTTTTCTTGGAATTCAAGAAACGCACTCTATTAAAATGGACATCTTCAAGATTAAATGTATTTGGGGTAACTCTCAATTTGAGTTCGTTGAGCTCCCTGCATCGGGAAGATCAGGTGGTCTAGCTTCTATCTGGGACCCGAACGCTTTCTCTAAAGTTAACGAATTCCATTTTGAGCATCTTCTCATTGTTGAAGGTATTTGGATCGCTTCTCAAACTCAGTGCTTTATGATCAACGTTTATGCTCCACAAGATGATAGTAAAAAAGAAAAGCTCTGGAATGACATCTTGGACTTCATGAACATGAACCGAGGCCATCACTTAATTTTTGGAGACTTCAACGTGGTGAGATTGGCATCTGAAAGATTCGGTACAACTTTTAACCATGCTTCTGCCAACGCTTTTAACCGTTTCATTAGAGATGCTCAATTATGGGATGTCCCTCTTGGAGGTCATATGTTCACTCGATTTAACAAGCATGGCGATAAACTCAGCAAACTTGATCGTTTTCTCATTTCGGAATCTCTTGCCCCCTCCTTTCAGAAATTTACAGGCCATGTCTTGGACAGTCTTATATCAGACCATAGGCCCATAATGCTCTCCCCTTTGTCAAATGACTTCGGCCCAACGCCATTCAAATTCTACAACTCTTGGCTGCTCGATAAGAGTCTTCTCCCTGCTCTAATCGATTTCTGGGAAAACTATATTCCTTTGAAACAGGACAACCCGGTTGTTTCTTTCAAAAACAAAATGAAGGCTTTAAAGGTTGTCATCAAGGAATGGAACTTGAAACGAAAAGATCCTGTGTCTTACGAGAGGGATGATCTCATAAAAAAGATCAAGGACTTCGACTCTAACATTGTTTCTCAGAACGCGGATTTCCCCGCTGATTCTCATCGGGCTGCCTGGATTGACAGATTACGGGTTATCGATTTCAACGAGAACGTTGATGCTTCTCAGAAGGCAAAAATCAAGTGGGACATCGAGGCTGATGAAAATTCCAAATTTTTTCACGCTATTGTTAACCAAAAACGCAGGTATCTTTCTATCCAAGGGATTAAAGTTGATGGGATTTGGATCGATGACCCCTCTGGTATTAAAGGTGCTTTTCATTCTTTTTTTGAAAAGAAGTTTCAGAAAATTGATGTCGTGAAAATCGTCAATAGAAGCCCCTTTTATAAATCCCTCACCCCTGAGCAGAACACCCTTCTTACTTCGCCTATCTTGGAAACCGATATTAAGGACGCTATTTGGGACTGTGGCTCTGATAAATCTCCAGGGCCTGATGGATTAACTTTTCCTTTCTATAAGGAATTCTGAAATGTGGTTAAAAAAGACATTTTAGCTTTTGTTGGCTATTTTTTTCACCACTGGTATTATTCCTAGAGGATGCAACACCTCTTTCATCACCTTTATTCCTAAAGTTCCATGTCCTATGGTGATTAGCGATTTCCGTCCAATAAGCCTTATCGGGGCTCAATATAAGATCATTGCTAAAGTTCTAGCAAATCGATTGGCTCGTGTTATTGATAGCATCATTAGCCCGGAACAATCGGCCTTCATTAAACAAAGGCAGATTCTTGATGGCCCTCTGATGGTTAACGAAGTGATCCAACGGTGTAAACGCAAAAAGTCTAAACTCATGGTGTTTAAAATTGATTTTGAGAAGGCTTTCGATACTATTTCTTTGGACTTCCTCTTTCAGGTTATGTATTTCATGGGGTTCAATAAAACATGAATCAAATGGATCTCAGGTTGTCTCCATTCTGCCTCGGCCTCGATTCTTATCAATGGCAGTCCTACTTGTGAATTCAACATCCTTCGTGGTCTTCGCCAAGGTGACCCCTTATCTCCCTTCCTCTTCATTATAGCTATGGAAGGGCTCCACGTTGCTATGAAGACCGATGGTTGTGGTCTTTACAACGGTTGCAAAATTAATACCGTGAACCTCTCTCACTTATTTTTTGCAGATGACGCCTTATTCATTGGAGCGTGGTCGAGGAGTAACATTGTCAGCTTGACCTCCATTCTTGATTGCTTCCACCTTGTCTCCGGTCTCAAAATTAACTATCATAAATCCAACTTGTTTAACTATCATAAATCCAACTTGTTTGGTGTTGGCGTCCCTTTTGATGAAGTTATTTCGATGGCCTTGATTACTGGTTGTAACGCTTTGAGCCCTCCATTCAACTATTTAGGGCTACCCATTGATTGTAATATGGCTCTTGTGAAGAGTTGGGATCCTATTATTGGCAAGTTCTCCAAACGTCTCACCAAATGGAAAGCTTCTCTTCTATCCATTGGTGGAAGAACCACTCTCATCTCTTCGGTTCTAGGGGCTCTCGGTACGTATTTTTTCTCTCTTTTCCCTATGCCTATTTCGGTGAACAAGAAATTGGAGTCTATTAGATCCAACTTCTTTTGGGGTAGTGACGGTAACATTAAAAAAATCCCTTGGATCTCCTGGAACTCAACTCTTACCTCTAAAGACAAAGGAGGCCTTGGTATCGGTAGTCTTTATTCTTTAAACCATGCTCTCATTCAAAAATGGCGATGGAGATTTCTTCATAATCCTCATGCTCTTTGGGCGCGTTTGATTGTTGACATTCATGGTCCGAACGAAGATTCTTCATCGTTCTTTAGCCATATCAAAAATAAAGGTGTTTGGAGCAGAATTGTTGGCTCAATTAATATCATGCATGAAAAAGGCTTTATACCCCTTTCTTCCATGCAAAGGCGAGTGAACAACGGGATCTCTACGAAATTTTGGTATGACACTTGGGTAGGTTCCTCCTCTCTTAAGCAACAATTCCCTCGTCTTTTCCGTTTAGCCTTGAACAAAGATGCTTCGGTTCGTGACTGTTGGAATAATGGTTGGCATATTGTTTGGTCTCGTAATGTCTCATATGGAAATACTGCCAACCTGCTGGATAACCTCCTTAACCTCCTCAAGAACTCGACTCTTAATGACTCGGATGATGCATGGGTCTGGTATTCGGGCAACTCTTCTTTCACTGTCAAAGATGCACGTGGGAAAATCGATGATGTCTATCTTCCAGATGATGGGTCTGAAACTAGATGGAACAGGTTCGTCCCAAAAAAGGTCAATGTATTTATTTGGCGGGCTCTCCGTGATCGTCTTCCTACTCGTTGGAACCTTAGTCGAAGAGGAGTCGAGATCGCCTCTATTACTTGCCCTATTTGTGATAATGGGATTGAAACGTCTTATCATACGCTGTGGGTTTGCTCTCTCGCTACCTCCCTCTGGATTCGGGTCTTTAAATGGTTGGACTTTAACCCTCCTGTCATTCCTAACTTGCGCGGCCTATTCACTTGGATAGAAGAGCTTCATATATCTTCGAACAAGAAAGCCATCACTGAAGTTGTTTGTAGTGTTGTTTTATGGGCTCTGTGGAACTTCCGTAACGATATGATCTTTGGCGACACTCACCCTAAATGTAGCATCTTATATGATAAGGTTGTAGATTTTTCTTTTCGTTGGTACTCTTCTAGAAACAATTTGTCTTCCATCTCATGGAGCTATTGGATCCAAAACCCTATTGAGGTTTACTCTTTGTAATTTCTTCTAGCTCCTTGCTAGTTCGTTAATAAATTTCTGTTGTTCTAAAAAAAAAGAATAAAGTTCAACAAATGGGAGGAGCTCGCGGGAGAGCTTATGCTATAGACGGCGAAATATGGTACTCAGTCGTTAGTTCGAAAATGAATAACTCCATTAGTTCAAGTGAAACAAGTACTACATTACTATACTGTACAAAACAATTAAAAGGAAATTAGAGAGCAATTAAAAGAATATTTAAAAGTAGGTAAAGAAACTTATTAAGCCTCAATTGGCACACAACACTGTTACAGTACTGGCATTGTTTGTCATAATGCGTCTCAATCATTAATCCCTAATTTCAATGGGTAAAAGTGTGTGCTAGATGCTAATCATATTAAACTAATTTGCATATGGTCTATTTGTATTGTCGTATTGTAACTTTGTAGAGCTCTTTTGGAATATTAGATATAAAAATAGAAATTGTATTTTTTTCTTGCTACTTATTTCTATTTTTATTTATAGTGACTGGATATGTAATGCGCTAAAAAAATCGATCTGGGTAGTTGTTGGGCTAATCTAATAATGAGATCTTGTACTAAATAAAACAATGAGATGATTCCCTGCACAATGAAAGATAAACCGTTAGTCTTATCGTGAGGACGGATCCCACGATTGGACTCCGGTGTGAGAGTAAGTGAACATGTTTGTCAGATAATGTTATGTGTGTGTGAAATGTCGTCAGAAAGTCATACCTTGTGGGGTGTCAGGGTACCTCTTTTTATAGGTGAGCCAAATATTAGGTTTTCCTAGTATTTCACTTATTTCTGTTAGTGGACCGAAGTGGGACCCTTATCGGGTAAGGATTCGCTTATAATAGTGACTTGCGGACTTAGGCATGTCTGGCGGACTTCCGCTACCTTGCGAAAGCGTCTTCTGGAAGCCTTTTGTCCGTCTTGCTGCCTCCGGATCGTAGCCAGCTGGTCTGGGCTTAGTTTTGGTCTATTGTGCCTTATGATTGCTTTATTGGGCTTGGGCCCATGCATGACTTATGTAGTCCAGGTTCAAAGGCCCGCTACACTTGTTATACGTCATCAATAGGTATATCAGAATTGACGATTTAAATGAAGAGAGATAATGAGTTGAAAAACAACATTAAATGTTCTTTTGGATGATACGGAGTATTCCTTATTTGAAATTTTTGATGTTCTTTTGGATGATATTCATAGAAGGGTTACTTTTTGTGTATGTATACACTTCATGTTGAAGAATCTTTTAGATATCATGAGTGTTGACAGTCTTCAATTTGATTAATGCGTTAAACTTTTTTTTTCTTCTTTTTGTAGTGACCGGACCTTTTAGTCTTTTTATGACGATAAAAAAAATCATTTTTTTACAGTTTTTAATATGAACTTATATAACTTACATATTAGTAATCGAGAACAATGTCGGTAACATAACTTGTATCGAAAACTTATCTTAGATTAACTCCTTAGATGGTAAGTGATAAAGTGATTAAATTATATCACAGTCTACTGCTTTATGTTGAATTGAATTGCTTAGTGTTGAAATAGTGGAAGAATAGTAATTCTCCTTTCTTTTTGTCATTTTCATATAAACTTATACAAATAGTATATAAAAATTATGTAATTGCTAGCTTCTTGCTAATTTTGTTTCAATAAAATTGTAGTTAAAAAAAATAGTATATAAAAAATGTGAGTGGATATAGGAAAATGTCCAAAATGGATGAAAACAAATCTGAAAGGTTAATAAATGAAAGGAAAAGGAATCTAGAAAAGTTGTAGGTAGGTCCATGAATTTGGAAAATTCTTTTTCTATTTTTATTTTTTATTTTCTTTGCAAAGAGAATATTATTTAAATAAATTTGGTAATTTGGTTGTATAAAAGATTGTTTGGTTTCATTTATCTCAACTCACATAGGAGAGTTTTTGTGATTTTCATAAATGGTTTACTAATAAAATATGTATTATTTTTTTTAATTTATCGATTGTTAAGATTGATAGTAATGATGATGAGATGGGTGACCACCACTTTAACGTAACTTCCACTTATCTCTCTAATATCAAATACAAAACCCCGATCACAACAAACAATATACCTCCCAAAAATTAATTAAAAAACACTCTCACAGATAAACCATATGCAAAGTTATGGTCGGGTGAGCGACCATACAATTCATTTTTAAGGGAGGGACGCGTTAAGGGGAGACGCGGTCGTCCAAGGTCGACCGACCAAAGTTTTGGTCACAAAAAATTATGATCAATCTAAGAGTTTTAAAAATAGCATGAATGGTCTTCCAAATTTGGTTTCATTTTTTAACTTAGCCATTAAAGGAAAACTAGTCAATAATTAAAGTTTGATTTAGGTTCATTTGGATACAAAGTTTTTTGTGGATACCAGGGGATCAATCTTCACCCTTCATCTTCATCTTAATCTAATGGATAAGATTAAACCAAAAATTATTTTCAACCTTTTTTTTCAAATCTTAATATCTCTCAAACCGTTAATCGTCAAGCGAAAAAAAATATACCATCACGATGAGCATTTAATTATCTTTCTATAGATATCCACTTTGATATACTTTCGACAAAAAAAAAATTCCGTTTTTTTCACATTTTTTTCGACTTTTTCTCATTGAAACTTGCATGAGAATCATATATGATATTTAGATTTACTGTTAAATCATATATGATGTTAGTGTTAAATCATATATGATTGTGTTATGTCATATATGATATTAGTGTTATATCATATATGATATTTAATTTTAGTGTTAAATCATATATGATATTAGTGTTATATCATATATGATTTTTAATGCAAATTTCAACAACCGAAAAAAAACGAGAAAAACGGAAAAAACGAAGAAAAAAAAAAATTTCTCGAAAAAACGTGAAACACGAAAAAAAAGGTGAAAAAAGTAAAAAAACGTGAAAAATCTGAAAAAATTTGAAAAAAACGTGAAAAAAAGATGAAAAAAAGACGAAAAAGACGTGAAAAAAACGTAAATTTTTTTTTTGTCGAAAGTATATCAAAGTGGATATCTATTGAAAGATAATTAAATGCTCGTCGTGATGATATATTTTTTTTTACTTAACGATTAACGGTTTAGGAGATATTTAAATTTTAAAAAATTGGTGAAATAATTAAATGTTTTTTTTCACAACCATTGATTTTTTTTTAGATGGATGGTGTGGATGAGTCCCCTAGTATCCAACCTTTTTTTGGTATTCAATATAACTCTTCTCTTAAAGTTATTACAGAAAGTTCCTAGCTGTATTTTTCTATCTGCTTAGTTATTTAGAGAAAACAATTTGAACTACGTATAAATTATGTTAACTTTATGAAAAGGATAAAAAAACATTACATTAGTTTTTTTAAACGCCTAGAGATCTAAAGGTGTCATTAATCATTGAAGTAGAGCCTAAATTATGTTTGACCTAATAATTAAGCACCCTCAAATACTACTAATTTATAATATTTATATTATTATTTTATTCATTTTATATTCATACATGTCAGACCGGCACAAATAACCATACATTTCTTTTATTAAAATAGTTAAAATATATTTTTAAATATATAAATGAATTTTTCCCTCATCCATCATTAAATAAATAAAATAATAGTACTCCGTATTGTTTTATTGCGAGTCGATCATTATGAAAGAATATCATTCATGCGCATAAAACGATATTTTATTACTCATAATCGACTACTTGTAATATTTCTTTCTAATATGTTTAAATCGGTAGAAAAGGTTGACTCCGTGCATCTTTTTACGTGACGACTAAACTCTTTCCAAATGATTATGCCCCAAACAATAAGCACCCGTTCTAGTGATGTTTATTAACAAGCAAAAGAACCCGCGCGTTGCGGCGGGGCTAATTTTTTCTCGAATAATTTTTTTTTTACGTTTCGGGGGTTTTTTTTTGGGCGATGCGTTATGGCGGGGCTAATTTTTAATATTTTCTTTTTTTGGGACGGTTTTGTAAATTTTTTTACGGGAATTTTTGTGTAAGAAAATCGTAAATAGTTAAAAGGTGAGGGTCCGTTTTATTTTTATTTTTTTACTTTGAGCCAGATTTTATGCTATTTTTGAGGTTTTTTTTTGCTAATTTTTTCCCGGATATTTTTTTTTGTACGATTCGGGAATTTTTTTTTTGCGTTGGGACGGGTTAATTTTTTCCCGAATATTTTCTTTTTTTGGGACGGTTCGATATCTTTTTTTTGGCCGATGAATGTAAAAAAGTTGTGAACAATAAAAACTTGACGTGTTTTTTTGTTAATTTTTTTACGGATTTTTTGTGTAAGAAAATCGTAAATAGTTAAAAGTTGAGGACCGTTTTGTATTTTTTTTTTACTTTGGGCCACATTTTGGGCCACATTTTATGCGATTTTAGGCTATTTGTCGACAAATGTGTATATTAGAAATAATTTTTTTTTTATATTGCTTATGCGTTGGGCCTCATGTATACAAGTTAATTTTTTTTTTTTTTTTTTTTTTTGTTTGCGTTATTTGGTATTTCTAATATAATGGGTTGTACGTTTGTGACCGATATCGATTATTAAAAAGTTATTAGTATCTAAGAAGTTTCACGCAAGTTATTTTATTTATCTGAATAAATCGAACGTTTTGTAATATTTTTTTTTTCCTCCTACTTTGTGGCATACAATTTTAAAAAAATAACAACAAACAAAATAAATTTTAAAAAAAAATCGGCTTGTCCCAAAATGGGAGCCCGTTACTGTCAGCACTGTGCTCGAAGTCAAAAATGACTTCGATTTTGTTCGCTCATGTGTATATTTAATAATTTATTTAAAATTGTGTTCAAGTCGTTATGAGAGTTATTTTCAAGTTTAACTGTTTCATTGCTTTCTGATGTTTAAGCTTATTTTATTTGCCCTTATTTTTAATCATAGTGTTTTATAATTCTAGGTTAAATCTATTTTTAGCTTATTAAGGTCTCTTATTGCGTATTATAGTCCTAGAATGTCCAAACATGTTTATGCTAAAATGCATTAAGACCTAACACCAATCTGTCATTTTCAAATGCTTTTTCCTAGCTTATTAATAAGTTTCAACATAAAGTCCCTTTATTAAAGTTTCTTATTTTTGCTTAATCTTTAGCTTTTTCAAAAGAAAGAAATGTTTTCCAAAAAGGTAGGTCACATGACTCGAACTTGTGAACTCCCTTCTCAACACACACTCCTTACCAGCGCGCCCTTGGGTTTTTTCATAATTTCTTTATTTAATTTAAATCTTATACTAAGTCTAGTTTATCTTAATCAGTTTATTTTATTTTCCACGGCTTATCCGTTTAAGCTTTTTTTTGAGTCAGTTTTCCTTGTAATCTTCCTTTTTAGCTTATAGAAGTTTTATAAAATTTTCTTAAAATTTTAGGATAAAGTTTTATAATTTTAATTTCATTTTTAGTATTATTTAGTTTTAAATATAGTTTTAAATAGTTTAAAAGTTCAAAAAAATATTTTTCTGTTTTTATAAATTAGTTTTATAGCATTTTAAATTAAAAATTTGCATTTTGAGTTTTTAGAGCTTTTATTTGTCTTTTTTAGATAACTAATTTGCATTTTTAATTTTAATAAAGTTTTTTTTAATTTCGTTTAAATGTCGTTAGGTTTTTAAATTGCTTTCATTTTTAGTTTATCGTGCCTTTATTTGCTTTCCCTTTTGCGTTATTAGATTTAGAAAACCAAATCTAAATCTTAAATGATAATCAAACTCGATTTGCGACATGAACGTAGATTTCCATTCACCTCTCACCGAGGAGAACGATACCCGTGTTGATTACTTATTATTCTTTCCTAAGAATAATTTGGATTACACGTTGCTAACTATATGTTATATATATATATATATATATAGATATATATATATATATATATATATATATATATATATATATATATATCGAGGGTTGTTTGTTTGATACATATAATGACGAACATCAAAATGGCGCCTCTGCCGGGGAGAGGTGTAGCGATTTTTAAGGGATTGTTTGTATTCGAGCCTTGAAGATCCTTTCCTTGTGAAAGTTTTCGTTTTATTTTATATAAAAATACAAAAATATTTTACACTTCTATTCTTATTTTCTTTTATTTTAATATTGAAAATAACCGTTTGTTAATTGTCGTTTCGGCTCATCTTTAGTTAACAAACTATAAGAGAGGTATAAGGAGGGTCGATCCTACGAACTTCGACCCGAAAGGAGAAGGTTTTTAAAACGCATTCGCGCTTACCCGCTCCTCCGCTTCTTTGTGCGTTTTCTAGAGAGCTACCGTGCACTTTTGATTTTCGGTTACGAAAAATATTTTCCTTTCTTATTTTTATTATTTCTTTTCTTTATGTATTATTTGAAAATCTATAAATACTATTCTCTATCCTCTTATTCGTTTAATTCTTATTCTCTTTACCTTCTTATCCGATAATTCTTCAAAATGTCTTGGTTTTCAAGATGCTCGTCGAGTGGAGGTCCGTTTAACGGTGGAAATTACCGGCATTGTACCAATGTGAGTTTCGGAGACGAGTTTGTCCGTAACCCTGATCCCATTTCAAATGATGAAACACCTAATTTTTCCTACCCACCTCCATAACCCCAAACATCTTCGCTCAACCAATTTCATTGTTTTCATTGTAAAGTTCCGTTAGAAGAAGGTGAACGTTGTCAAGGGTGTACTTCCAAGTGGTGTGGATATGCTCTTAGAGAAGGATCTTGTTAGATTTGCCCTTCAGAGAATGAAAATTCATCCATTGATGGCTTCTAACTCTTCAATGATCTTACAAACGATTCACCTACCCTCCACAACCCCTATACGAGACCTACTCGTAGCGAATTATGTGGAAATGACTCTCAATACGTTAATATTGTCCCCATGGTTCCCCAGCCTTGTCAAGGATCCAGGAACCGAGCTACAATCAAAACTTTAGTGATAATTATTATCCACAAAATTCACCGAGTTTTCCACATCAATATCTTTGCTGTGAAAACTGTAGGGGTCCTCATGAAAGTTTTCAATGTCAACCGATGAATCAAAACCACTTTGAGCATAATTCTAACTATTCTGGTTTTGACCAACCCCCGCAGTATTCCATCAATCATCAAGAAGACCTTAAACACAAAAAGGATAAGAGATTTTCACAATATGATGGGATAAAATAGAAGAGTCGCAAGAATGAACTTCTCAACATGGTGCAATCATTTTGTGAAATGGTAATTCAACAAAAGCAAAGCGGCTAATATCGATCAATCACCTCCTCAAGAAATGAGTATCCAAGATATGGAGGATCTGAAGCAGCATTATTTTAGATGTGTAGATAGCAAATAATAATAATCAATTCAGGAATAAAGATTTATCGTAAAGAGAGAATAAGATATCGTTTAGAATGGTATTGAAATTATGATTGATGATCATAAGGGGAAATACAATGGAATGAGTATCGAAATTAATAAAAAGAAATAGCTTCGGCAACTAGAGCAGGCGGCTAATCTTAGTACTTATACTACCAAGCCTTCGCGATGTTTCAAATATTTTTATGATGACGATGATTACGAGGAGAGTACTATTCCTTTGAATGAAATTGTTTCTCAAATACCTCCGTCCTATTATAATCAAACCTGTTTTACCGACTTTGGAACCCGAGGACTCTCTCATCATAGGGGATGAGGATCTTAGGCACTAATCCTGAAAAGAAATCGGACGAATTCATAAAATCTAGTGTGAGAACAATGTTCCAATCCCTAGTGAGTCTGAGGATACATTCTAGGATAGTGAGTGTGAATTACCAACGTGTAATGATTTCTCTCCCAAAAAACGTTTCTGATGAAAAATACCGTGACTTTCACTAACCCTCTATTCGACTCAAATGATGATTTTACCTCTAGTGATGACGAGTCACTATCCGATGAGGACGTTCCAGAAGATAATGTTAAAATTTATTCTAACCCTATTTTTGAATTTGATGACGAGTACATCTCTAGTGACGTAAATCCTCTTTTTAATAAGGTGTTAGAGAACAGCGAGAGTAAGGACTCTTATGTTTCTAACCTTGATTAGTCAGCTTTGCTTGTCACACCTCTTTCCGATGCTAATGAGGATGAGTGTTTCGACCCAGGTGGCGACGTTGATGGGATTGAGCTTCTACTTCACCGTGATCCGTCTACTCCTAAGATAAGCGTTGCTTCCATTCTCGAGGGGTTCACCGATGAACCGCCTCTCGAAGAGAATGACGATTTATTTGATTTAGAGTCTATAGAAAATGAATGGAAGAAGATTTTGTATGATGCTCCAATTGATGATTTGATGACCGAGGACAAAATTTTCGACCCCGGGATTCATGAGAAAATTTTTTCTCCAACATATGTGAGCTTACCCTTTGAGGATCGCCATTATCTTTCCCTTACATATGTTATCTGAATTTTTCTTCCTTATTTCACCTATCCGGTGGATTCTTCTCTTCCTCTCTCCTCCGGGAGTGAGGATTCATTTTTGACCCCCGCATCTCCGCTTTTCATTTTTCTTCTTAGAAACCGGGGCATATTATGTCCAATGGAAGTTTGCTCTTCCACGTGTTTCGTCCCTAATATCATGATGATATGGGGAGAGTCAAGCTAGAGACTCGCACAAAAACAAGCGCTTCGTGGGTGGCAACCCATGCTTATCCTTAGTAGTAGTATATTAATATAATATTTATTAATAAGTGTGACGTGAGGAGGCTCGCCTCTTCTTTCGCGTGTTTTCGTGGTTTGGTGATTAGGTCCAGGAATGCCCAATTATGAAGACTCGTCCGAGCATCGTGTTTTGTCCCATCGTTCACTCGTATCTTCAATCCTCGCATGATTTATATATGGAAGTCCTATATCCTAGAGTCTTTATTGATTAAGTTTATCTATTAAGCATAATTAATAAATGGCTTTAGATTTACGTAGAGACCCCTTAATATTTGGATTATGCCTTCAAATTAGTATGGGGGTGATAGACTCACATTGAGACAATTGGTTAGTTTCTAGATATATGGGGGGATCTTTCGATTTGATCTTACTTGCATTTTCTTTGTCTTCACGTAACCCCGTTTTTTCCACCAAAAATAGTAAAAATATGTGATTTTATGCCAAAATTAAAAAATTTTCAAAAATAGAATAAGTGTTTTGACACGAATTTTTGAATAAATTTTGACTTGATCGAGCATGTTGCACTCTAGGTTGCCCCTTAACTTATATAAATCTAAGCTTTTGCTAGTCTTTTATACAAGAAGCTTTAAAACGCGAATTCTAGCTTGAAAAAGCCAAGAGTTTGCAAGTTTCCATGATAGACTTTAAATATGCTCAAAGCTGTTTTTATTAGACTAACATTCCGCGGATCTTATATTAAAGATTTTAAATTGCGAAGAACAAAAATGATAAGTTTTAATAAGTTAGATGCTCAAACATGAATAGTGGAACTCTTTAGAGCACATAGAGGTTAATTGTGCATGTGCTCCAACATCTTAATAAACATTATATAATTGTTGAATAAATAAAGTTACTTAGGTTTTTGCGATTCTTAGTTTAAATCCCTTCGTAGATATTCCTTCTGGTGAATGTAAGGTACATATTGAGGTTTTGTCAGAGTTGGTGGGAATAGTCAACGATCCTAGACGGCTCGTTACCGTTGTCTAGGTAGTTAAATGACCACAAGACTTGAAATTTGGTCTATAAACAATAATAAATAAATAAAACCCTAGCCGAAAATAAACTTTTGGATCATGGTCGCTCGCATACCGATGTGTACATCGTTTAAGATGGAGGTAATATAAAAAATAATAACTGTGGGCAGATAAAGGTTTACTGTACTCTGGTCGGTACGCATCCGATGTGTCAGTCTTCAAAAGAAAGCCCTAGTAATGAAATAATAATCCGAGACTTATAAAATTTTGTTGCATCTGGTCGGTTCTTTTGCGAATGTTGCAGCCTTCTAAAGGTCAAGGAATCACCGAGGTCGAAATAAGAACTCCTGGACCATGACGGCTCTCAAACCGATGCGGCATGATGTTTAAAGGACCGGTTTAATAATGTTGGCTAAAATAATAATAAAAAGCCCAAATTTTGACTCCGGTGTTATCTAAATAAAAGTCACCTCTCGGACTCGTAGTAGAGTTGTTTTTCGGATTGAAATCAAATGGATAACCCCTACTCAATGTGAAATTTAGAACCTTTATGTGTCCTATTCTCACCATGTCGTCTCTTTAGGAAAGGATATCAAAAACATAATTATGGGTCTAAACCGTGTTAACTTTATATGTAAAAGATTTAATTTATTCGTCACTAAGAATAATAATAAAGTCCTTAGAGACATAGGAATAAGGTGGAGCGGAAAGTAGCTATGCATACACAATTACATTTATGAGTATTATTTTTTTGTGGTGTGTTACATCTTAACTTGTATTTTAACAATAATTTCGTTTTTTAAGCTTAATGGGCGGTAGAAAAGGCGTGAGTGGTCAGCTCGAGGAGGAGAGGGGTTAGCAGCCGTATCGTGTTCTTGGTTCGTTGATCCTTAAAGCAATGTTATGTATGAATGATAGATAATAATGGCATAAAAGGTAAAACGGGGGGCTTTTCAAAACTAGTGATTTCTTAATCCCCTTAAATGAACACTTAGCTACTAATTCTAAGTAATTATTCAAAGGGTTGAAAATTTTTGGTTTTTTAAGTATGTATTTACGACATTGCGTGAGGACATAACATTAGCGTAGTATGGGGGATTTTGATATGTGCTTAAACACATATCGTTTAGTTCTTATTATTAAGCTAAAAAAACCAATAATGAACGATAAATACATAAAAATACATTGTATATGTGTTTTTTAATTGTGTCTTGCAGGTAACGGATATTCAATAAATGGACAAAAATAAAGCAAAACCAAGCACGGGAATGGAAAGAGCGTGAGAAATCAAAGCCGAAGGCGTATACGTCCTTAATGGGTCAACCCGAACCTATATTATTGGGTCGGGTCAGCCCATTAACATTGTATCTATAAAATCCTTAAAACCTTAAAACCCTTAATCCATTTATCCAATCTATAAATCCTAAAAGCCCAAAACCAAGCCCAAACTGTCCAAACACAAATTATAACAAAGTTCAATTTACTGTTTATCTCCTTAATTTTCCCTCCCACTTACACTCAGACAACGATTTATTCCAGGGTAGACCTCACCCAACTCTCACACCGCTCAAAGTCCTTCTAGAACCCCTACACATCTGACACCACTTTGCCACGTTTGGCAATCCCAAGAAATCTGATTTGGTAGATTGGACTGTCATGATCCAAGGGACGGATGGAAGGTTGTTATGAATCAAGGGCTAGGATTGATGGATTGGGGAGCATCTCAAAGGCCTAGAAGCTTCATTCCCTCCTTATAAATAGAAGGCAAATCACACATAGATAATCATCTAGCGTATAGTAGTGTAGTCTAGCTTATAATGAATTTTTTAGCTTATTTTCTACTTATTGTCTTTAATTAATGTAATTTTTCCTTTTAAGCTTGTACTCTATTACACAGTAATTAATAAAATTCAGTTTCATTTATAATTGTGTTTTTACTTCTGTTTTTACTAATAAGCAATTAGTCTTAATGTGTTTTGAATTTACTTTAATAAGCTCAAATAAGCTCATTACCTTCTAAGCTTTCTCTTATTAAGCTAAGCTTGTTTTAAGCTTAACTTAATAAGCTCATATCTCAATTTACCTAAAAAAAAGGTCATAATAAGCTATTTAGGATGATAAGCCAGATTTGGATGGGCTTATGGTGATTTACCAGCTTGTTTACAATAAGCCGGAGCTTGTAGAATAAGCTCTTAAGAGCAATTTTGATCCCTGTTTGAGCTGGGATCAAGGTACAGTTACTTTACTCTTTCCAGCTTTATTACCTCATTCAGCTTTCTAGTCTGCTTATTTAGTGCTTATATTTGCTTAATTTTGCTTAATTTTGCTTAATCTGTCTTCATGTTAGCTTATTATGTCTTAAAAATCTAGTTTGTAGCATTAGATTTAATTTGAATGGGCTTTTTTTTTTTGTTTTTTTTTTTTTTTTTTTTTTTTTTTTTTTTTTTTTTTTTTTTTTTGTTTTTAGTTAGTGCTGCTCTCATAGCAGTTAATGCTGCTTGATTAGTTCAGCTTATTTCAGTGCTTATTTGACCTAAGTTTCTTTGCTTATTTGTCTTCATTAGCTTTAGTTGATAATCTATTTGTTCAAATTGAGGCTTATTTAGGTTTATTTAAGCTTAAAATGGAATTTTAGATTTTAAAGAAGTGTTTGGGTTAAGCATTTTTAGCTTAGCAAAATCAAGTTAGGCTGCTTTTAGTTTTCAAATTAGTTTTAATTAGCTTTAATTTAGTCTAAATACAAGTTTTAATAAGCTTAGATTAGGTAGAATTATGTTTTGAAGAGTGTTTTATCAAAACCTTAAGTCTGTTAGACCAAAGGATTTCAAATAAGCTATATGCTAATTCTTAAATGTATATGTTTTAGTTATGGGATATTGATTCAAATCTAGCTTCCTTAGCATAATTCTTCATCTATTTTGAGTCTTGAGTCTTTGAAAATGACTTATACGTGTGTTGGTCAAAATCAGTTTAGACTATAGTACCTTATTTTGCAGTTAAATTAAGGGTTCATTCTAATTTTTCTTTGGTTAATTTTGATTGTTTTTAGCTTATTGTAGTATGAGCTTAATTTGTTTTAAGCTTTTATTAGGTTCTTGAGTCTTAAGCTTGGGATGCAGTCAGCATTTTAATTCTATGAAAAAAATCCAAAAACAAAGTAGTAAAGCTGTCATTTTCACTTTATTTTTCTAGCTTATTTCTTAGGCTTATTTGCTTATTTCCAGCTTATTCTTGTTATTTGGGTCTCAAGTCTGATCTGGTTTTCATTCTAGACTTTTTCTAGTGGCTTTATTTTGTCCTAAAATTTAGTTTAAAATTTGTGTTCAAGTCATTTAAAGAGTCATTTTCAAGTTAACTATTTCATTGCTTTCTGATGTTTTAAGCTTATTTGATTTGCTTATTTTTATTCATTAGTGCTTATTAGGTCTAGGTTAAGATCTATTTTACTTATTTAGTTTCTTATTGCCTTATTAGTCTAAAATGTCCAAACAGTTTAAGCTAAATGTCATATAAGCTTAAAAGCCAATCTGTCATTTTCAAATGATTTTTCCTAGCTTATTAATAAGTTTCAACATAAAGTCCCTTTATTAAAGTTTCTTATTTTTGCTTAATCTTTAGCTTTTTCAAAAAGAAAATGTTTTCCAAAAAGGTAGGTCACAGGACTCGAACCTATGACCTCCCATTCTCAACACACACTCTTTACCAGCGCGCCTTTGGGAGTTTTTCCATAATTTCTTGTTTAATTTAAATCTTATACTAGTGTCCATTGCTTAATCACTTATTTTATTTTCCACATCTTTTATCCTTTAATGCTTTTTTTTGAGCTGTTTTTCTGTGTAATCTTCCTTTTTACTTAAGAAGCTATATATTGTTTCTTAAAAAATTGTTATTAAAAAGTTTTAAAATTGTAATTTCATTTAGTATTATTTAGTTTAAAAAATAGTTTTTAAATAATGATTAAAATTCAAAAAAATTTTTTTTTTCTTTCTGTTTATAAATTATATTTAAGCATTTTTTTAAAGTTAAAAATTTACATTTTGAGATTTTTTAGAGCTTTATTTGTCATTTTTAGATAACCAATTTGCATTTTTAATTTTAATAAAGTATTTTTTTAATTCGTTTAATGTCCATTAGGTTTTTAAATTGCTTTAATTTTTAGTTTAGCGTGCCTTTATTTGCTTTTCCCTTGGCGTTATTAGATTTAGAAACCAAATACAAATCTTATAATGATAATCAAGCTCGATTTGCGACATTAACGTGAATTTCCATTCACCTCTCACCGAGGAGAACGATACCCGTGTTGATTACTTTAATATTCTTTCTAATTAATAATTTGAATGATACTTTGCTTAAAATATGTATGAAAGAATATATTATATATATATATATATATATATATATATATATATATATATATTTGAGGGTTATTTGTTTGATACGTATAATGACGAACATCACATATACTTGGACATTAAATATCAAGCGTGACTTAAAACTTTGTTTCAACTTTTGTAAATTAAACAAAAACTATTAGGTGGTGATATAACTTTATAATATACATTGTTGTATTTATTTTAAGCACATTATACTTATACGGCCTATAATTAATTAGGTTGCATTCCGGATCGTTTATGACGATTACTTTGTTAACTTTGCGATAATCACTACTTTCACTAGAGGTGAGTTTATAGCCCCACGTTTTACTCGTTTTACATATACTTTAACACTTTTTGGGGTGAGAATACATACGAATTTACAAATTGTTACATACTTGATTTCATAACTAGTTTACATACTCATTACAAACTCGTTTACATGTTCGTTTACAAACTCATTTACATGATTGATTACAAACTCGTTTACATACTCATTTCCATATCTCGCAGTGGGATACATTACTTGTTTTCACATATGGACACAACAACTTTACTTTCACACAAATGATTATGGATTAGCTTAAGGGGCATGAACTGTTAATTACGATTGGTAGGCGCGAGTGTTATAAAATAGATCTATTTGGGCGTGACAACCCCGTTCGGGTGAGTAGCTCTCACTAGTTTGACGGGTTGAACTAACGAACGTTATATCATGTCGGAGCATTAAACGACACTTAGTTGAACACTTACAGCGCCTGAAAAGATTGGCATACATTACAAGTCCGAGCCTCAGTATCATGAACTTATTGTAATCGTAATCACATCTTCGTGACTATTGTATGTGTTACAATGGTCACACACACTTTATAAATCTTTGATTTCAACATTTATACTTATAATTTTTGTGACTATTATAAGGATTGAAATGGTTATACACACTTTACAAATATTTGATTTCAACATTTATACTTACATTTTTGTGACTATTATAAGGATTGAAATGGTCATACATACTTTACAAATCTTTGATCCAAAATTTATACTTACAAAAACCTATGAACTCACCAACTTTATGTTGACACTTTACAGCAATGTTATCTTAGGTGAAATAGATGCTTGTGGCGTATCTGATTTCATTGGAGTTTCAAATTTTTTACAAAGATTACTTTAAACGGCTCAACTAGAGGTCGTTCTCTCACATCTTGTGCAATGGTATTATGAAGTAACGCTCCCGGAACATTATTCTGCTGCGACCCAATTTGGGGGTGTTACAGATTGGTATTTAGAGCCAAGGTTATAGAGAACTAGGGTGCATATTTAACCTAGACTATAACCGCTATCACAAACATTGCATCACATCAAACTTTTTCATAAGCATACACACTACTTGCTTACTTGCTTACATTACGTTCTTACATGACATACATATATACATGTAGTGCGGTTGTCATAGACCTCTACACGAGAATATTTACTACTCCCTAGCAGTGCACCTAATCATTGTAGTGTAGTATAAGTAAGACTCGGGGTTGTTTATCGTTCACTCGAGTAATAGATAGGTAAGGCTTGATCACGTTCTACAAAATCTAAGGGTTAGGGAAGATAATTCTTGTATTTTATGATTTTATGGAAAGCAGTACAAACATTATAATTGTATAGGTAAGGTTTGGTTTTACTATTTAAACTAAATAACAACTACGCAACTTAGTGATAACATAAGATGAAAAGACCTCCTACTTTGTGCCTACAAATTTAAAAAAAAGCAAAAAAAAAAAAACACCAAAATCGGGCTGGCCCAAAATAAAAGCCCATTACTGTAGCACTGTGGCCCATTGTCAAAACGACAGTGGATTTGTCCACAAATGTGTTATATATTAATTAAATATATCTATAATAATACGGTACGTAAAAGAGTCGATGGATGAGTTTCTTTCATTTTAATGTTAATTGAAAAAAACGAGTATCTTTTATTTAGTTTTTGACGCAGTTAAATAAGAAGTATCACTGTGGCGGTTTACGTACTTTTATCGGCATCCTAAATTCGTAACTAGTGAGTTTTGAATCCTTGACCTATTACGAGAAATTTGTGGGTGGTTAACCATTCCAGAATTATCCCAGTGAGTTCGCGTACGATCTATTTTCTCAAGTAACTTGGACATAAACGACTCACTCATTTATTCGTTTTTGATCATACTATATAGGTCATGTCACAAACATTTTGTTTACATGCAAACTTTAATTGTGAATAACATAAAAATGAGGATTATTGTAAAATTTCCATTTCTCTCTTAACTTACTAACATGGAAAACTATCAAATTTCATTAATCTTTTCTTATTTTCTGCTCGTTTACCTCATTCTTGCTACTTTAAAACTCGAGAACATGACGTTAGTGTTTGTCAAATAAACCCAACTAGCGTGAGAAACTGATTATTACGATTTGTGAAATAAACCTTGATAGTCTTTTCAAATCAACTTTTTCTACTAAATACAATATTACTACTCGTGGAACTTGCATCATAAATCAATGATAGCAATAAGTGGAGAGTGACATGCTGATCGTCCTTGCAAAAATGTTTGTAAAGATTGTCGGAATATACATCAATCACATTCAATAACAATTTAAAGATTATAATGTAAAATGTGATACATTTCAATCAGAGTTATTAAAGTACTATGTTACAGTTATTAAAAATATTTCTACCAATCTGGAGGTTGTAAAGATTCACTTTTAGTCATGTCTATAGCAGGGGCGGATCCATTTGCAAAAGAGGGGGGGGGGGGGGAGGGTTGGGCGGCGGGAATATTTACCCCGCAATTATATTTTCTGGTTCCGCCACTGGTCTTTAGTAGTAAATAGTAGTCCACATAGTGTTTAAGGGTAGTGTATCATTATTATGTCAACATACATAATTAAAAATTCAATAGTGACAACAAATTACCCCCGCATTCTATTTTTCTGGTTCCGCCACTGGTCTTAAGGGTAGTGTATCATTATTATGTCAACATACATAAAAATTCAATAGTGACAACAAATTACCATCAACAACAAATTTGGTTGTATTTATTTCTGAAACAGGTTTAATCCGAGGTGTTCATTGTTAAGGTAACACTGAATAAACCGAAAACAAAAAACGAACACAACTGAAATACTAATCGAACTTATAATCGAACCGAACCGAATTAAATATAAAACTTTTTAGGCCTTGAAAATTTCTTTTATGCTAAAATTCTATATAATTAAATAAATAATTAATTAAAAATATGTAGTTTGGGTTATTCTTGTTACTCGGTTCGGTTAAATCCAATTTTAATTCGGTTTGGTTTTCAATACGGTTTAATCCAATTTGAGTACCGTTCGGTTTTATTTAAAAAAATAACCGAACTAACCGAACCGATTGAACCAAACAACCTGATAACCGAACCTATTCACACCCCTAATACAATTTTAAGTTCTTGGACCCAAACTCCATGAGAACATGTCTCCTATAGTTTTATTTCTGTTGTGTAAGGTAGAAATAGTAAGGTGTTCAAATTTTGTGTTCAGTTTCCTTGATGAATGTTATGAGATTTACATTATATTGTACCAACAAGGTATCCGTGCGTTGTGATGACGGGTGCTATGACCTTTTGGTCTGACCACTAAACTACTTGACCACATAGGTTTTGCTGCAACCTTTTGGTTTGATATTATTTTACGACGTTATGTTTCTAACGAAAATGTACACATACTACATGTTTCCAGAAAATTGTGAAACACATCGTGGTTTTAAATCGTAATCAGCAAATTCCGGGTCGTCCCTAAATTTTTTTAAAAACTTAGGGCCTTGGACGAAATCACATATTGAGGTCTTTCGAGAAGAAATGTTATATATAAAGTCTCATTTAAAATATTTTCTAATCGTTATCTAATCGTTAAACATATGTCTCATTTAAAATATTTTCTCATTAATACATTTTTCATCGAGAAAAATATATGCACATATGCATATAATTTTTAACGGGACAAATTTTCGGACTCTAAAATTTGTGGGGCCATGTTTCGTTGCTCACCTTGCACACCCTCAAAGACGGCCCGAAAAACCTAAACTTAGCACATTAAACATGTTTTTCTACATCATATTAGGGGTGTTGATCGGTTCGGTTATCGGGTTGTTCGGTTTATTCGATTCGGTTAGTTCAGTTAATTGTTGTTTTTGGGTAAAATCGAACCGAACTAGAATTTAACCGAACCAAAAACCGAATTCGGTTCGGTTCGGTTTTCTGGTTAACCCGTATTATACCATTTATTTATTTATTTATTTATTTTTTTTGAACGACAACTATTATTAGAAAAAAAACTAGCAAGAAGCTAACACAAACTTACAAGGAAATAAGAGAAGGGTTTTTACACCAAACATCCCAACTAAAAGAAAATTTACATCTAGAGGAAAACCATAAAAAAGAACGCTCAACAATGTCGTCAAACATCATTGCTTTCCGAGGCTTTTTTGACGAAAAAATCTCCAAATTTCTGTGCATCCAAATCGTCCACCAGGAAACATACCAAACTCCTTCAAATAGACTTTTAATCCTGGAACCCATTTTAATCGACAACAACCAAGAAAGCCACTCGGAGTAAGAGCCACAAGGCACCCACACCACATCCCACCAACGACAAACAGCCCGAGAGACTTCAATCGCCAAAGGACACTTGAAAAAAATGTGCGGCACATCTTCATCATAAGAAATACAGTTCAGGCATATAGGAGAGCCAACCTGAATACCCCTTCGAATCAGATTTGATTTAGTCGGCAAACAATCAAGATATAATCTCCAAGAAAACACATTGAGCTTAATCGGAAGATGAGGAAGCCAACGCGTAGCCACTTCATCTTTGGGGAGAAAAAAATCATCAAGCATATTACGAACATCCTTAACTCTATAAGTCCTAGAACCATTCATGTCCCAAAACCAACGGTCATGAGAATTAGACAAAATAACCCCTTCAATTAATTCGGATAACGAATCCAGCTGAGCCGACTCGCTCCCTCCTCTAACAGGCTACCAAAAAGACTTAACAACCGAATGCTGTAACTCGTTACTAAAGAAGAAGGACAGGAATAAGGTTAATGTTACTAGAAAGATAATATGTCTAAACAATTCAAAGAGTATGAGGTTAAGGAAAGGTTTCGGGAAAAGAGTGGCAATAGGAGGCCATAGTAATCCGTTTTCCCTCCGTGTTTATAAGTATCAGTGAGATAAAATATCAACTCCTTGGGCCTTCAGCCCATTAACCTCACTAGTAATGTTATCCAAAACGACTTAGTACCAGATCGAAACCCTGAACGAAGGACCATGAACGCCTGAGTAAAAACGACACCAAAACGAATTTCATGAAAAATAAAGCCTAAACCCATCCCATGAGAAGGGCTCTATTAAGAGAAAAGAGGCTAGAAACTCCAAGACCACCGTCTTGTTTTGCTGCTAGAACTTTACTCCATTTAACCCATGTAATATTCTTATCAGCTTCTTGAGAACCGTAGAAAAAATTTCTACGAATTGCTTCATGGAAGCAAAACAGACTTTGGCACTTATAGATTTAAAGGACATAGCATTAAATAGAGAAGAACCATAGTGCCGATTTTAGCATCGTTGAGCCGCCACCGCTATGGAGTAAAGTTTTAGACTTCCATTTTTGACACGAGACCTCAGATTACTCAAGTTTTCGTCCAAGCATCGATTCGCGACAAATGTTACCCACCCAACTCATAACGCCAAGATACTGAAGGAGCTTTCACATAATCTCGCACAAACCTAAGTTAGTGAGAGCAGCTAGCCGTAGCGTCATTCGTGACTCCAACTCCAAGCCAAGTGGACTTTTCTTACGTTAATTTTCAGCCAGGAAGCTACAAGTGAAACAATGTCAAAAACATGTAAGATCGACTAAGATTCTAGTCGGACCATTCTCTATAAATACAGCATCAATCGCATAGAAAAGTGTGAGACAACGTGATTATTCCTTACAATTTGAATCCCTTTGAACCTAATGACCCTCTATCACCGTTCTTGGAGGAAGACAAATGTTCGACTCCATAATAAGAATAAAAGATAAGGCGCAAATGGATCGCCTTGCTTCAAACCACGAACAAAATTGAAAATCTCAGCCCCGTAGGAGATCCATTAACAAGAACAGACGCCATACTTGCCGATAAGCTGCCCTTGATCCAACCACACCACTTATCCCCAAACCCGAAAGACTTTAAAACATCCATCAAGTAATCCCAAACGAATTAGAATCGTCAAGGCTTTAGCAAAATATCTACTTTGAACACCATAGCTTGATGCGCTATAGTGTTTGCACAAGCATTAGTATTCATTAATAAATGGAAGGACCATCCAGAATTTGCCTACCCGGAACAAAAGCCGTTTGAACATCTGAGATCAAACCTGAGATAATCACTGACAACCGTAAAGCAAGAATTTTAGTAACCACCTTGTATAAACATCAAATCAGACTTATAGGACGAAAATCAGTCACAAATTTCGAATCCGGGTTTTTGGGAATAAGAGCAACAAACGAAGAATTGCAGCCCCTAGAAAACGAACTATGATCAAAAAACCATTTGACAGCAACACAAAAATCAGGGCCAATAATATCCCAGAATTTACGAAAGAACTCAAACGTAAATCCATCAGGACCCGGAGACTTATCTTCTCCACAACCCCAAACCGCCTGACGAATTTCGTCACAAGAAATCGGGCGCTCCAAATCCAAAGCCTGATCAGAGTTTAAGCGAGTAGGAAACTGAAAAGTGATCTTACTCCGATTAACTGCCGGCTCTTCGAACCTTTTAGCATTATTTATATAAATATATTTAAAAAATTATATAAATATATAAATATATTTATATAAATGGGGCATTAAGTTGATGAGAATGGGTGGCAGTTGATGAGTATTCATATCAAGTCTGTGTATAAAGGGGTATTTGGCACAAGGATTCAGTCTTGGCCTTCCAACTCTATATGAGGTATTGAGACTGTGGTTCTGGTAATACAATGGAATAATAATCTTCTAATTGGAATTTATGATCTTCAATGGTTTGATTCTAATAAGTTGGAGTTTTCTGGGGCATGACTGTACTTATCTAGTAGTTTACTCAGTTCATCTTGGCCTTGAGAGGAAGTTGGATTGGGTTGATGAAAGTAAGAGGTCTAGTTCCTAGAAAATGTACCATAAGGAAGGTCAACCATTGGTATAAAAAGATCAAGGAGGATAGTGTATATTCTCTTTTACACTATCACAGGAGGAATGGAGGATACTATAGAAGGTGGGTGTTCCCTTCCAGTGATGCCTTTCCATTTGTCTTTCAATTCAGTTTGGTGAGGTGTAGTTGCTAAATTGGATTGAGAGGCATTGATTTGGAAATGTAGCTGGATAGGTAGAGCCCTTCTAGTAGTGTGAATGGGGCTATACATTGCTTGATGATGCCTGTTTCATGCACCCTATACTCACTGTGGATGATGGTTGAGTGGTTTGTGGGTGTTATGTAATGGGAAATGTAGTCAAGAATGTATGGTATGGCGCTTTATAAGGTGAAGAATGATACCTGTTATGAATGAAGTTTTGTTGGATTGTGGTGTTATCCGAGAAATTTGCTGGGATCAGAGATCCTTTTGTATTGTATCAGATAAGTTTCTGATTTGAATTTGCTGTTTAGATTGTATTTTGGTTAGGAAATTGTAATCCTTTTCAAAGATTGTGTTTTAATAAAATATCTTCACCTTTGCACCAAAAAAAAAAAATAATTATATAAATATTTAGCAAAAAAATATTTAAAGCATAAAAAGTGTTTTTTACATTAGAATAAAATTTTAACGATCTTTATATATATATAAATGTAAAAAATATTATTTTATTTATATAAATTCGGTTTCGGTTTAGATTGCCACACTCATATCCAAACCGAAAACCAAATTTTTAGAGCGGTTCGATTCGGTTTCGGCAAATTCGGTTCGATTATTAGTTTGATTCAAGTTTTATTGTTCAGTTCGGTTTCAGTTTTTGATTTATTCGGTTATTGCCCAAATAATGAATGCCCCTACATCATATGAGGAAAAAAAAGCAGGAACTATCGTCTCCTATATTACTACCTATCTAAAATTAAAATTAAAATTAAAATTGTAAATGACAACATTTTGACATCGAAAATTGATAAGGTTACTACAGATTTACATCTATAAAGATTGATTGTTACTTTGATCATAACCACATTACTTGGCAGCGGTGGTCCTTAATACGATTGTCTTCAGTCATTTGCGCCTTCATGCTCTTACTGAGGAATATGCCGCATCCCTGTCAAAGTAACAACCGACCTCACATCTTCCAAAGATATACTATGACACGACCGTAAACTAAGGTATCTAAGTGTTGGGTGCTGAAGTGTTACGCAGTAGCCAAACACTTTAGTTACGCCATAACCTCTTCAGTTACATCACAACCAAACTCTTTAGTTACGGCGTAATTGCATAGTCATCATTACGGCGTAATCATTACACGTCAACATAGTTGCGGATGTCTAGTCACCATTACGGCGTAACCGTTCTATTTGATTACGCCGTGACATCTATTTTGCCTATAGTTTGGAAAGTCTACATCAGCATGGTTATGGCGTAACCAATCGCATCAGTTACGCCGTAACCAATCATAAGCCTATAAATAAAGGGCAAATTCAGCCATTCTATTCATTCATCCCTGGTGTGGTGAGCCGACAGCAAGAAAAAGGAGGAAAAGGGACGAACAATCCCGTATGAGGCAACCCCTTTGGAGTTTGCCATGACATTCGACTGAAGGATCACGAGCATTAGTATAACACTTTTGTAATAATACTTCAACTCTTTATTATTGGATCTATCAATCTAATTGGTTGATGTTATCATTCTATTTGCTTTATTCTTTGTTCGTTAGCATTTTTTCTATGATCTTGTTGTCTTTATCGCTTCCTGAATAATTCATGTAGTATGCTTTTAGAACCTTGCGTACATGTCTAAGTTTTTGTATGAGGTTGAGTGCGGTTAAGGATCTATATAATCCCAAAGACCTTGACACGCACGATTGACTACATGATGACCAATACTTGTAGTCGTTCGACCTAAACCCATTAGGAGTGCGAGATAATAGGAGACCATCTGTTAGAGTTATGCATATCTCATAAATTAATTGGAAACCTTAACTACTGTAGACATGAGAATAGGGTAATTCTCATTGCGAGTTCCTGTCCACTTGGTAAACATAGGTTAGGTTACAACTACATAAATGGACCTAATGAACTTAGACCTCATCTAAGGTTGCGTTTAGACATCGCACGTAAGATCATTATGATTAGATGAGTTCATCTTTCTTAGTTGTCTACCACTATGCCAATTCCTTTTTCGACAGTAAGGCTTACCACCGAATAATTCTACAATAGTCTTTCAACAACACAAAATGCTTTCTTTCCTGCTTTCTAAGGTAGAATAATAAACCAATTAGACGATTAGAGACACAAACCGCTCTTTGGGTCGACACCCGTACTTACCAATCATTACACTATACACGATAGGGTACACTGCTCTTTAGTGCATAGAAATAGTTGAGGTAGTTAGAGTTTTATAAATGTAAAATCTGATGTAGTTTCTATTAAAAGAAATATCGCATCACAAATTAACTAAAACGAATAAACGAAACAACCCGATGGCCGAACCGATGAACACCCCACCTAATACAGTTTTAAGTTCTTGGATTCAAACTCCACGGGCTGTTGTCGAGCTTGTACCTTTTTAAGACAGTTTAATTGTTAACCGAACCGGACTGTAAAATCGAGCCGTACCGGTCCAACCGAAACCGAACGGACCTTATTCGGTTTTTGTTTTCGATTTTATATATAATGGTTTCCGGTTTGGTTTGGCTCGGTTCGGTCCAGGTCAAAACCGAGAAAAATACACTAAAGTATCTAAACCGAACCGAGCTGGTTCACTTCGGTTTCGTTCTGGATCTGTTAACTTCAATTCGTTTCTCGGCTTTAAAATGGATTTTCAGTTCGGTTTTGACCCGATGCTCAGGCTAGGCTAGGCTATGGCCAAGCAGGGGTGTTGATCGATTCGGTTATCGGGTTGTTCGGTTAGTTTAGTTCGGTTAGTTCGTTAGATTTTCTTTTACAGGTCAACCCGAAAACCGAATCGAACTAGAATTTAACCGAACCGAACCGAAAATCGAATTTGAATTCGGTTCGATTCACGGGTTAACCCAAATAACTCGAATTTCACTATTTTTAAAAAAGAAATACAGTAAATAATTACATAAATATTTAATAAATAAAAAGTGTTTTTTATAGTAGGATATAAATATAAAAGAAATATATATATTTATATGAATTCGGTTTTCGGTTCAACTACCAAACTCATATCCAACCCAAAAACCGAATTAGCAGTTCAGTTATTAGTACGGTTTGATTATTTTTGGTTTGGTTCGATTTCGGTTTTTCTGCTCACCCCAGGTCAAGTTATAAATTAAGAAGATTAAAGTTTGGGCTTACTAAGTCCATTTGTGCCCATAGTGAGAACATAACATTTACATAGATTTTCGGTATAACTAGGAAAAGTGAGAACATAACATTACATAGATTTTCGGTACAACTAGGAAAAGTGGTTTAGATTAAATTACTTAAATAATTATCGTGGTATGCTTAAATTTAAGATTTTGAGTGATCTCAGATTTAGAATCAGTGTTTACCAGTCTTCACAATAAAAGCTCAATAGTAAGACATGCTGTGTAAAGCCGAAATAGTCACGTGTTAAAATTTTGTGTTCGATTTCCCTAAGATGACGAGGTTATAAGATTTACATCATATTGTACTCACACGGCACCCACGCGTTGACCACTAAACTACTTGACCACGTCGGTTTTGCTGCAACCTTTTGGTCTGATTTTATATTACGTCGTTTTGTTTGTAACGAAAATGTACGTATACCACATGTTTCCTGAGAATTGTGAAATGCATCATGGTTTTAAATCGATTAAACATGTTTTTCTACATCATATGAGGAAAAAAAATAGATACTATTAAATAATAAATAGCAAATGACAAATATATGACATGGAAAATAGATAAGGTTACTACAGATTTACATCTATAAAGATTGATTGTTGCTTGGATCATAGCCACATTACCCGGCAGCGGTGGCCCATCGTACGATTGTCTTCAGTCATTTGTGCCTTCATGCTCTTACTGAGGGATATACGCCGCATCCCTGTCAAAGTAACCACAACCAACTTCACATCTTCCAAAGATATACCGTGACACGAATCTAAATCAAGGTATCTAAGTGTTGGGTGATGAGCAAACACACATAAACCTTCACCAGATATAGCCTCACAACCACTCAAGCTCATTGATTTCAGTTTCAAACACTTGCTAGCTATCTCGCACAATGAAATATTTGTTATGCTACTCAACCAAGACAAGTCCAATATCTTGAAGTTTGGGTTTCTTCTGACGAGGGCCACAACCCCGGTGTCAGTGACATTAACCCCGCACTTGGACAGATTCACATATGTTAGACAGCATAATTCTTTCAAGTAGAAAATGCCAGCATCGCTAATCCTATCACATTCAGACAAATCAAGGTCTCTCAGACTATTCTTCAAATTCCCAACTGTGAGATACTCCAAACCCAAATCCGTAACCAAACAACCTTTCAAATTCACGTATTTTAAACTATTCGACTCTCCAATAGCTTTTAGTGATTCATCCGTGACACCAACACAATTGTCCAAATATAAAATTGATAAATTCTTACACGATCTTATCAGTGAATATAGTCCAACATCACCAACATGTAACCTTCTACTTAACCAAACTTGAGACAAACGTTTACAAGCATTCGCCACTTTACACAAACCGTTGTCATCAAAATCATACTCATACTCACCTTCCTCGTAATCCGCCTTTTGAGGATCAATGTCTTGCGCTGACTCGAGATACAGATTTCGTAAATTGGGGCTTGACCTGGCTAGGAGTTCCATGTAAGTGTTTGATAGTGGTTTAGAACATCGAAATCTGACCATATTTGGAAGTAGAATATCCTTAAGCACATCTGGAAACGAAATATGTAAATAATTTAAGCGAATGCATGCAACCTTCAAGAATTGCTTGGAAACTCGATAGAAGGATTTTCGGTCATTCTTGTTGTCAAGTTTTTCGAAAATGGAGATAAGCTCATCATCTCCAAGTGGCTCCATATTGCTCAATGGTGATCTGGTATCAAGGCCAAACCATAGTATTATCAGTGTTAATAAACTCTACTAAAATCATACATACCAACTGACTTGAAAAATAAAACTAATGTATAAGTAATTTTTCGACCCCTAAGACACAAAACTTTATTTTTAGCAGGATTGGTTTTGCCATCCAAAAAGGGGTTGCGGCGCAGCTTGTTGCTCGTTTGCCCGCCATCTTATTGTAAACGTTGATTGTGTTGTGTTTAATAGTTAGTTTTCATTAAATAACAACAACAAAAAAAATACCATTAGAAAAAAAAATGTATAAGTAAAACAAAGCTTATAAGTTACTTGGCAAACAAACTTAGAGTAAAGTGATGTTCTGAAATAATCTTATACAAATGACTTGATATCTAACACCTTTTTTCCTAGATGGATCAAATAAATCAAAACCGAATGAAAAAGTAAAAAGAAAAAAAGATCAACAAATATAACATACAAATCAAAAGAGCTTAGATCAAAGTCTATGTGGTGGTTGGCTTAAACCACTTCAAGATAACTTTCCAAATTAATTGGGATGTATGACTGTGGCAACAACAATCATAACAAGTGGTTTCACAGATAATAAATACTCCACTATATTGTTTTGCACAAATCATTCATATGTGTATACCAATTGACTTACAACTTAATAAGATTAGGAGTTACAAATGTTAAAATAATTACCTTCAACCAAACTTGAACAGAAATTTTGAGATCTATCTCGACTTTTATTATTAATATTTTTAATTATAGTATTATTTACTATAAGAGTTGTGTAGTTGGGTTGGGTCAACAAAGCCGTGAAAGACATAGATTCTAGTATTCTACTTTCACATGTACTTTTGTTCTTTTCTTTTCTTTGAGCCCTTACACTTTAGAGTATTTTTATTTAGTACCCATTGCATTAGATGACAAGTTTATAAACCATCAAAATCTTTATCTATAGTGAAATGAGCTTTATAATATGAAAAGCTTTAAAAAATTAATGACATCGCATTAGGTGTCAACTTTATAAACCTTTTAATAAGTTTACTATAGTAGATGTCTTAATGTTTTAAAAACGTAACATTTAAGTAATATAATTGCTCATTTAATGCTAAAAATATAAATAACATTGATCATACATTAAAAACGTAAATAACATTTAAGTAATATAATTGCTCATTAAATGACTGCATTTAATGTGTTTGTGTAACCACTAATTTTTATAATTATGAAGGCTAATTATGGAAGAAACTAATAGGCTCATTAATTTCCATTGACTATAGTTTGGGTAAATCCCCTATAAATAGAGACCACAATTGCATTAAAAAAACACACAGAAACATAAACATTTATTCTTCTCAATATCCAGCTTCATCACATTCACACTTTTTTGCTTTCGTTTTGGTTTTCAGTTTTAGATATCATGTTATGAGTATCATCGTAAACCACTTCTACCATGTTTTCATACTAATTTATTCATGTTTCTGTAGGTTGGTACATTGGATACGATTAAATCCTTAAAACGGGTATGTCTCCTTTTCTCAAAACCCTAATGATAAAAGTATGTTATATTTTTTAGATTGTGTATATATATGTTGGTTTCTTTGCAGCCTTGCATAGCGGGTTTCATGAAGCCTATAAACTCCACACCCCACCAACTCCACCACTACATCACCATTCACCTCCACCAACGAGCATGATTGTAACCCCGTCAACACCGAAACCCACCACCACCAAACCCCTCTACCACCGAATGTCGCCACTATTGTAAGCCATAAAGTAAAATGTCTAGCTGGTCCACGAGTGAAAAAGAAAAAAAGAAAGCCAGCGAAATTATATGTTGTGCTATTAGAGTTTTTATGATCTTGACTTTATCAAAGATTCATATATATTCATATGTAATTTTATTTTATTTTTTGTTTTTATTTGTGACTCAGGTTTAAATAAAGAATGCAAAAGGAGGAAATAAATATTGTGATTTTTTCTATCTATACTTCTATACTAAGGATATTGCTACAATTATTGAATGTGGATGTGAAAAGTGAAAACTGAATGTATTTTAGGAGGGAATGAAAACTGAATTTTATTATATGAAACACAATAAATTGTAACAACATTTGAATAATAAATTCAGTCATCAATACCATTATAACTTTATAATAGCCTATTTAATTTATCATTGTAACGGCCTTCAATAATTATTAAAAAGTGTAACTGTTAAAAATCATTATTATCGATAATGATTATTAAAAATGTGTAACCGCATCCACCATATAAATTCACACAAACCGTTTCATATCTCCCCACACAAATGTTATTTTTTAACAAAAAATAATCTCTCAATATACCCTCATTTTCACTTCTCAACTCTTATGGGTGCTTTCTGCATATATTCTTTATATTTTTGTTAGAAAAACGCTTATTTTGAACGTTATAACAAATATTTACCACAATATCACATACCGTTAATTATCTGCAGCTAGAAATTACCGGTGCTATGCACGGGTACTCGTCCAAGAAGATAGATCTATCTTTCAACATCACTTTCGTTGGAAACAACTATCAAGCGAGTTAAAAAACTTGACAACTTGTATGATTTAGTAGCATCAAAGGTACTTATATGGTACATAAATTATCAAGTTATCTACCATCAAGAATACCCTAACGCTACTAGACAATACTAATAGTATCAAGTTACGTCAATCATCTACATTCTGGTATATAAATAACCAAAACTTGTTATCTCCAACTCATATGGGACAAAATATTTGACACAAGTTTTGACATACTGTAATATTTTAGTGATTATAAGGGTTAGAATTTTAAAAATAAGTTTGTTTATAAAACAAGCTTTGTTTGTTCTACAAGTTTACTGTAATTTTTATAAGCCATAATGACTGAAAAAACCGAACCAAATGAAAACCGACGGGGCCATTTTGATTTATAAAAAACCGAATGTTTGTGACGGTTTTTGGTTGCATATGAAAATCTGAAACAAAAAAAAAAGCCCGACCTACCTTTATCTATTTTCGAAAGATATCTTATTTACTTAATTATTTCAAAGAAATATTCAGTATATTTCTTGGACTTTTGCAAAATAAAGGTAATGCTTAGACTCGCATTTCATGTTTCTAAAGATTTTTATATTGTTCTATCGTACTCTATCTCATTCTTTTGAATTATTAGTATATTATGCTATTATTAATCTCGTCGGAATAACGTTGTTAAGAAACATAATTTCTATGTTTAATGAGTAACTTATTAACTATTATTTTTATATTAACCGAAATTAAAAGAATGACGACATATATATGGGTTCATAGCTAAGAACTTTTTTTATCGGAAAATCCAAATCTAAAAGCCGAAAAAGAAAGTGAAACCGAACCGATTTATTGAAAAACCAAAGCTGAACAACTTTAATGGAAAAACCGAAAAAAAATGAAACCAATCAGTTTTCGCAATTTTCAGAAACTGAAGTTTACAGTTCGAGGTTTGATTTAACAATAAAAAGTCGTAAACCGTCTCGTATCTAATGGGTGTTCTTTTACATACCTGAGGTCACATTATACTCCTCCTGGCCTACTTTTTACATCTTCTATTACTACTTTTTTTTAGAACGGCAACTATTATAAATCCAACTAGCAAGAAGCTAAAAAAAGAATTACAAAGAGATCAAATAGGGGTGTTGCAACCAACTATCCCAACTAAAAGTACAATTACATCTAGAAAGGCACCAAGTGAAAGAGCGCGAAACAATATCGTCAAAAATAACATCTTTACGAGGGGCTTTCGACGAGAAGAGCAACTGATTACGAAACATCCATACGCTCCACCAAGTTATATAAAGAATTCCTTCCAGCAAATCTTTAACTTTAGAGCTTAATCTGATTACATCTTCTATTACTACTAATAGTGTAAGACAATTTATTATTAATTTATATTTTTTTCATCATGTTTTTTATCAGTTTGTGTTATATATATCCGAGACCTTATCGAAGTACATGTACGTGTGTATCCTTTCTTAATAATGGAAAACAAATATAAAGTAATACTTTATGATTAGGTCATATTTTTGTATTATTAGTTCAGTTATTGTGACTTAAGAATTAGAAATAACCTTAACCTTTCTCTTCCTTAAAACTTTTGATTTGGAAAAATAACCTAGCAGTACTTTTTAGATAACAATTTTTTTTATGACTAACTTGTTGTACGTAAATGAAATAACATGTGGTATATAAAGCAAGGTTATAAATAGCGTAAAACGTGGCGTGCCGGCATAGCTAAACCTCAGGCTTTAGCGTGAGGCGTTGCGTCATACCGTTTTTAAGGCGTGACTCAAGGTGGCAAAAAATATTTATAAAGTGATCAATATTAGTTAGCTACTAGGCTTAAAATTGAGTTATGGAGTTACTAAGCCCGAATCCCATACAACCCAAATCATAAATACTTGTAAATAAGCTCAAGTCCATGAAATCTTTTAAAAGCTTCAAAAAAAGGCGCGCTATAGCGCGCTTTATCACGCCTTATCGCGCTTTATTGCACGCTACGCCTAGAGACGACGCTTTGGCCTGTTTCGTAACGTGGAGGTCACGCCTCGCGCTATGGCGCCGCTGTAGCGCGCTTTTTAAAACCCTGATATAAAGAAACCATCTTACGTTTAATACTCAGGGACAAATTTTCTTTTAAGAATTGATCTATTTAACATCAATTTTGTTGAAAAAATATAAATCAAGTTACAAAACATGACAACTTGTAAGGATCAGTAGTACCAGCTATCGTAGATTAATCGATATCTGATTATCTACCATCAAGAATACTCTAATACTAGACAATACTGATAATATCAAGTTACATGTATCATTTACACCATGATATATAAATATAAAAAACTTGTTGTTTCCGACCGATGTGGACAAAAAAATTGACACAAGTTTTGATATAATATTTTACTCCCTCCGTCCCATTTTGGGCCAGCCCGATTTTGGTTTTTTTTTTTTTTAATTATTTTTTTTTTTTTTTAATTTGTATGCACAAAGTAGGAGGGGAAAAAAATATTACAAAAGTTCTGATTTATTCAGATAAAAAAAATATTACTAATATACACATTTGTCGACAAATCCACTGTCGTTTTGCACTGTGGCTGCTACAGTACGCTACAATGCTACAGTAACGGCGTGACCCAAAATCTGGCCCAAAGTAAAAAAAAAACTAACCCAAAATTAGCCTAAAATCTGGCCCAAAGTAAAATAAAAATACAAAACGGACCCTCAACTTTTAACTATTTACGATTTTCTTACACAAAAAATCCCGTAAAAAATTAACAAAAAAAATCCGTCAAGTTTTTATTGTTCACAACTTTTTTACATTCATCGGCCCAAAAAAAAATATATCGAACCGTCCAAAAAAAAGAAAATATTCGGCAAAAAATTAACCCGTCCGAACGCAAAAAAAAAAATTCCCGAATCGTACAAAAAAAGGAAATATCCGGGAAAAAATTAGCCAAAAATAGCCTAAAATCTGGCCCAAAGTAAAAAAAAATACAAAATGGACTCTCACCTTTCCCGTAAAAAAAATTACAAAATCGTCCCAAAAAAAAAATATTCGGGAAAAAATTATCCCGTCCAACGCAATTTTTTTCCCCGAATCATACAAAAAAAGAAAATATTAAAAATTAGCTCTGCCATAACGCATCGCCTAAAAAAACCCCCGAAACGTAAAAAAAAAATTATTCGGGAAAAAATCAGCCCCACCGCAACGCGCGGGTTCTTTTGCTTGTTAATGCTAATACTTGTGTTTCATATTTCTATAGATTTTTACATCGTTATACCGTACTTTATTTGATAGTTTTGGATTGTTAGATATTGATCTCGTTGGATTAATGTTATTGGGAAACACAATTTTTTATGTTTAATGAGTAGCTTATTAGCTGTTATTTTCATACCGACTGAAATTGAAAGAATAACGAAATATATATTGGTTCATAGCTAAGCAGACTATTTATCGGAAATCTAAAGCTAAAAAAACTGAATCCGAAATGATTTAGAAAAAAATCAAAAAACCAAATCCGAAAAACCAAAACCAAACGGTTTACACAATCTACAGAAACCGAAGTTTACGTTTGGGGTTTAATTTTAACAAAAAACCATCGTAAACCGCCCCATGTTCATCCCTAGTTTATGTAATAAGTGTTGTTATGCATACCCGTGGTCACATTTTACTCCACTTAGCTCACGTGAACACAAATTTTTAACAGTTTATGTTTTGTATTATTTGTCTTATCAGTTTTTGTTTTGTATTTGTTGAACCTGTTCAACCAAAACCAAACCTACCTTACTCGATTCGGTTTTCGATTTTATATATTTATGATTTTCGGTTCCAGTTTGGCTCGGTTCAGTTTGGTTCGGTTCAGGTCAAAACCGAGAAAAATACAATAAACTATCTAAACCGAACCGAACCAGTTAAGTCCGGTTTTGTTTTGGCTCGGTTCACTTTGGTTCGATTCTCGATTCATATTTTCCTCAAAATTAATTTTCGGTTCGCTCTTAACCCCATGCTCAGCCTCGGGCAAAGTGTTTCGTTATAAATTAAAAAGTTTAAAGTTTGGGCTTACTAAGCCCATTTGGGCCGATAGTGAGAACTGAGAAACTACTAATTAGAGATTTATTATTGAATTGTTTTTGTTAACAACTAACCTTAACCGTAATGGACCCTAAGCCTACAATTAGGCTTCAACTAACACTAGTCATCTAACAAAAATTACTTAAATAATTATCGTGGTCTGCTAAAATTTATGATTTTGATTGATCTCAGATTTAGAATTAGTGTTTACTAGTCGTCACAATAGACGCTTAATAGTAATACATGCTGTGTAAAGAAGAAATCGTCAAGTGTTCAAATTTTGTGTTCGATTTCCTTAATGATAATGTTATGAGATTTACATCATATTGTTAGCTACACGCGCGTTACGATCATGGGTATCATTTTTTTCAAACGGCAACTTTTATTAGCGAACTTTAACCAGAAGCTAGAGCCAAAAAAACAATTACAAAGAGTTTAACGCCAACATAGACCTTTGTAAAAAACCTATCCAATTACACCACAAATTTTTTTGCGGTCACAGGTACCATGCTATAACCTTTTGGTCTGACCACTAAACTATTAGCATTATCTATCGGATATAAAGGCCCAAGTCCGAATGTGGGTTGGGTCCATTTAGTTCCACTACATGGCACAGACGCCTCGGTCATCCCGGGGACGACGTGCTTCGTCGTTTACAGTCAAGTAATTTAATTTCATGTAATAAATCAAAGTTGTCAACTTTGTGTCATGCATGTCAATTAGGTAAACATGTCAAGCTTCCGTTTTATAATTCTGAGTCTTCTGTTAAGTCTGTGTTTGAAATTATCCACTACGATATATGGACATCACCAATTCCGAGTGAAAGTGAAATTAAATATTATGCTATATTCTTAGATTATTTCTCGCATTTTTGCACAAAAAATCTGATTTGTTTGATGCATTTGTTTTTCGTGCTTATGTAAATAACCAATTTAATGGTGATATTAAGGCTTTGCAATGTGACCATGGGGGTGAATATGACAACACCCATTTTTATGACTTTTTTCGCCAAAATGGCATACAATTTCGGTTTTCTTGCCCGCGCACGTCACAACAAAATGGCAAGTCCGAACGTGTGTTACGTACCATAAATAATCTCATCCGCACCTTACTTTTTCAAGCTCATATACCTCCCTCGTATTGGGTGGAAGCTTTTAATATGGCCGCTCACCTTTTGAATATTCTACCTTCTACCGCCATCAATAATGAAATTCCCTTTACTAAACTATTTAACCAAACACCCACATATGATCATCTAGGTGTTTTTGGATGCTTGTGTTATCCTCACGTTGATGTTACACATAAACTTCAACCCCGCTCAACCCGTTGCATATTCCTTGGTTACCCCGCAAACCACCGTGGTTATAGGTATCTCGACATGTCTACTAATAAAATCATTATCTTACGGCATGTTTGTTTTGACGAGGATGTCTTTTCATTCGAGACTGAGAGGCCATCTACACCACCAACTTATGATTTTCTTTGGCCTACTGCTACTTCCCAGCCCACAGCTGCACCAACACCCACACATACCATTATACCGCCTTCCCACAACCTACTTTACGAGCCCACCATCTTACACACAACTCATTCTCATAACTCACTGCCTCAACAAACCCAACACTCCCCACAGCCCCACTCACCTACGTCTGCTACCTCATCACCTAATATTGCTATAAGCCCAATTACTTCTCAACACCATTCGGCTCAAGCCACACCACTAGCTCAAACTGACCTCATTCAATTTCCAAATACACAAATTCCACCAGCCACTCAACCATAACCCGTTTCTACTCATCCCATGGTCACTCGCGCTAAAGCCGGTATTTTTAAACCTCTTGAGCGTATGAATTATCATGTCATGACTACTTCACCTCTTCCCCGCTCCCATATTCATGCCCTTCGTGACCCTAATTGGCAAAAAGCTATGTTAGATAAATATAATGCTTTAATTACTAATGGAACGTGGGTTCTTGTGCCCCGTCCAGCTAACATTAATGTTGTTCATTCTATGTGGCTTTTTAAACATAAGTTTCATGCAGATGGCTCATTAAGCAGGTATAAGGCTCATCTTGTTGCCAACAGACGTAGTCAACAGCAGGGTATTGATTGTGATGAGACATTTAGTCCGGTGGTTAAACCGGCTACTATTCGTAGTGTTTTGAGTCTTGTAATTTCTCGTGACTGGCCTATTCATCAGCTTGACGTGAAGAATGCCTTTCATCATGGTCAGTTATCTGAGACAGTATACATGTATCACCCATCTGGGTTTGTTGATTCTCATCACCCTGATTACGTTTGTCATTTGCAGCGATCATTATATGGGCTTAAACAAGCCCCTCGTGCATGGTTTTAGCGATTTGCTAGCTTTGTTACATGAATTGGTTTTCAGCACAGCAAAACCGATACATCACTATTTATTTTCCATCGTGGTTCAGATATTGCGTATCTATTGTTATATGTGGATGACATTATTCTCACAGCTTCTTCTACATCTCTTCTACAACGTATTATTGCTTTGCTTCGCAATGAGTTTACTATGACAGATCTTGGCTCTCTTAATTATTTCCTTGGTATTTTTGCTCAGCGATCGACGTCAAGCATGTTTTTATCATAGTCAAGATTCATAGAACACATTCTTGAGCGAGCTCATATGCAGAATTGTAACCCATGCAAGACCCCTGTTGATATTGAATCTAAGCTTGGTTCGGATGGTGACCCTGTCAGTGACCCTACTTTATATCGCAGCCTTGTTGGTGCGCTTCTGTATCATACTTTTACACGACTAGATTTATCTTATGCTGTTCAGCATGTCTGTCTTTATATGCATGACCCTCGTGATCCGCACTTTACTGCTTTGAAGCGCATTCTACGTTATGTTCGTGGTACTCTTGACTATGGTATCCAACTTCATGTCTCGTCTACCACTCAGCTTACTGCATATACTGATGCTGATTGGGCTGGTTTCCCTGTTACCTGTCGGTCCACATTCGGGTATTATGTGTTTCTTGGTGATAATCTATTATCATGGTCTGTAAAGCTACAAGTCACCTTGTCTCGTTCTAGTGCTGAAGCTGAATATCGTGGTGTTGCCAATGTGGTTGTTGAGACTGCCTGGATTCGTAATTTGTTGTGTGAGTTGCACACTTCATTATTTACAGCTACTCTTGTTTATTGTGATAATGTGAGTGCAATGTATATGTCGGCGAATCCGGTTCAACATCAACGTACTAAACACATTGAGATAGATATATATTTTGTTCGTGATTTTGTTGCTAAAGGAGAGGTATGTGTTCTTCATGTGCCTTCACATTTTTAGTATGCTGATATATTTACTAAAGTTCTACCTGCTGCATTGTTTCTTGAGTTTCGCTCTAGTTTAAACGTTCAAAGACCTCCCGTTTCAACTATGGGGGAGTATTAGCATTATCTATCAGATATAAAGGCCTAAGCCCGAATGTGGGTTGGGTCCATTATTATTTCTAGGGTTTCTAGTGTAGCTCTATAAATTCATATCAATAACTCAATACCTCCCATGGAGTTTACTAAATCTAATATAAACTACATGACCACGTCGGTTTTGCTACAACCTTTTGGTCTGATTTAATTTTACGTTGTATTGTTTGTAACGAAAATGTATACTTACCACATATTTCCAGAGAATTGTGAAACACATCATGGTATTAAATCGTAATCGGCAATGGAGAAACCTAAATTTAACACATAAAACATGTTTTCTATATCATATGAGAAAAAAATAGCAGTAACTATCGTCTCTTACATCAGATACTACATAATTCCGACATGGAAAATTGATAAGGTTACAGATTATGTACATATACTATATTTCGGTTAAAACGCTACCGTTTTAACCATGCTTGCTACAGTACTATTTTCGTGGGCTATATTCGGCCTGGGAGTGTTGGCCTAGCTGCAACCCAAATCAAACCCGCGTTAGAATTTACTATGCAGTTATACTTATACATACTCTACCAGTGAAACCTCTGACACCACACAAACCTAGAACCTTCAGGAACAACATAATATATATAGATGATCAGGTAGCAAGGAAGCAGGAGAGGAAGAAGATTTGTAAGGTCTCTTACACCGGTAATCTCTTACGAGACTTCTTTCGATTTATGGATTTGGGGTCTCAATTGCAGCGGTGGTAATGATTGTTGATTGCGGCTTTCCCTGAATATTTGTTATTGTGTTTTAGGGTTTCCAAGTTTTTTGAAATTAATAAAGTGTCACCTAAAAAATTTATGCGAGTTAATTTGAGGGGTTCTGAAATAAGGTGTATTTAGGGTGCCCTATTTCTTTGGCCTGCTGTATTTAGGGGTTTTGAAAATTTATGTCGGTTAAGAATATGGTTTCAATTCAAGGTAACTCTTTTGTATCGATTTTAAGTTTTATATAAATTAGTGTATTTACGTTTTACTTTACGGTATGTTTCTATTTTGTGTAGGGATGTATAAAACTCTACCAGGAGAAGAATAGTGAGGAGGCTATCATACTTATCGCATCCAAGTAGTGGCAACATGTCACAAAGATTTCGTAAAGCATATGCGGGTACGTTTTTTTGACTTGAATGTTTAAGAGCCATTTTAAGTTGTGCTAACTACCCACAACCTCTTATCATTACAGGTATACGACAGGAAAGAACATCAACTCTAGAAACTGTTGTTGCCAATAATGAGCTAAATCAGTTTATGAAACAAGGTATGTACGACAGCAACATTCAACATTTCAGGATACGTCACGTTATTAGTTTCTATGTCTATGGATATACCGAGTACAGTGTAAAACTAATAGTTTTAGCTTAATTAATTATTAACCATTTGTTGTCCTGACAGGCGTTAGAGATATATACAAAATGATCGTACTAACTCACAGGCAGACAATTGAGCATGCCAATAGCTTCAAATAACATGCAAGATAACTCTTGCAGAGGCTTGGAATACCATAAGTACTTGCTACCTTGAGTTTTCCAAAAATTATAGTAGGTCCATGAAATTTGCAACTTAATTCTTTAATCGCAATTCTAAAAAGTAATAACTTCCTGAAACCAGCTGTCATTACAGGTATGCGGAAATAAAGAGCGGATGCTTTAGAAGCCGTGAATGCCAATAATGGACCGAATGATTTTATGAATCAAGGTATGCGCGATTATTTGTGTTTAAGTTGTTTAGTTGTTGTATAGTTTATGTATATAGTTCTTTAAAATACACTGATGGATAACAACAAGATAGCAACTTGCTGTTGTAATACATGTTACCGTAACCTTGGAAAAAGAACACTCAACCTTGCATAGGAACAATCGGCAACTACATTACGCTTTTGAGGGTATGTTAGGTTATGCGTTACTATCTATATGAATATACTGCGTGCGGTATATAGCTAATAGTTTAAGCTATACTAATTGTTACCAAATTGTTGTTGTAACATGCATTAACAAACACATATGAAAGAGTAGTATAACAACTCATACATGAATAGTAATGTACGTGTTGTGTGGGTTAAGGTAAATTAAATTGTTACTACATTCACATTATGGATATGCTGCCTAGCTTAAACATGGTTTGCTCACTCTCATTCAAAACAAACAATTCTTCGGACATGACAAAGAGGATCCTCATGCTCATATTTGATATTTCAACAAGATCACTTCTACTTTGAATTTCCTAAACATTCCGAATACATCGGTTAAGCTTATGCTTTTCCTATTTTCGCTCGAGGGGGCAGCCCGGATTTGGATCGAAAAAGAACCTCCTCAGTCGATTCTTACTTGGGATGATCTTGTTTCAAAATTTATCAATAACTTTTTCCCGCCCTCCAAAATGACTAATCTTCGTAATGAGATTACGAATTTCCAACAACGTTTTAATGAATCATTTAGTGAGGCATGTGATCGATTTAAGGATCTCCTTCGAGCATGCCCTCATCATGATTTTTTAGAATTGCACCAACTTGATACGTTCTATAATGCTTTGAATACAAATGATCAAGATTCTTTGAATTCTGTCGCTGGTGGTAATTTTTTGGACAAATTGCCCCATGATTGCTTAAGCATCATTGAAAGCAAGTCAAAAGTTTGGCAATCACAAAACAAAGCCATTGTTTCCAAAGTAAGTACGAGCACTTCTGTCTCTAGTATTTCACCCGATGTTGCCGAACTCAAAGATATGGTAAAAGCCTTGCTTCTCGATAAGCAAAAATCTCAAGCTCCCGCTATCATCAAAGCGGTCGAGGAAAGTTGTGTAACTTGCGGTGATGCTCATTCTTACCGTAATTGTCCCACCACCGATGGCAACAATTATCAGGATAACATTCAAGAATATGTTTCTCAAGCCGTCACAGTTAACTACAACCAGGGAAATACCGGTTACCGTCCTCCTAATGCCAATTAAGTTCGACCTCCTGGTTTTCCTCCACTTTAAAACAACCACGGTAACAATCAAAACCGGTACAACCAAAATCAGGGGAATAATTACAACCAAGGTCAAATTTACTAACCTCCGGTTTACCAACCCTCGGTGTTCCAAGCTCAAGCTTACCAAACTCTGGTTCCTCAATCACAAGGTGTGTCAAGAGATGATTTTCAAAACTACATCAAGGCCAATGATGCGGTTATGAAAAACATGCAAAACCAAACCCAAAACATGCAAAATCAAATGACCAATTTGACAAGCATGTTGACCAAATTCATGAATGCCAATACCGCGTCTACTTCAGGATCAGGTTCTCTTCCTAGCAACATCGTTGCTAACACAAAAGGCGATTTCAAAGCAATCACTACCCGAAGTAGTGTTTCTTATGATGGACCTCTAATTCCACCTCCGCTTTCTTTTATTCTTGAGGAGGTGGAATAAGAGCCCGAGGTGACAAAGGATACAGTGCTTCCAAGCACCGAAAACATCCAACCTCCGGTGGTCCAAACTCAAATTGAAGAACCCGTTGTTGCTCCCAAGACCATACCTTATCCTTCAAGGATTAATAAGGAGAAACTCTGTGAGAAAGACGATTTTTAGCTTTGAAATTTATGGAAAATTTTCAGAAGCTCCACTTCGAGCTAAGTTTCGCGGATGCTCTCCTTCACATGCCCAAATTTGCACCAATGTTTAGGAAGCTCCTAAACAACAAAGATAAGATTCTTGACCTAACTAAAACACCGGTGAATGAAAATTGCTCGGCGGTTATCCTCAAAAAGTTTCCCAAAAAACTTTAAGACCCCGGCAGATTTCTTATACCGTGTGATTTTCTGGAGATGGATATATGCTTAGGCTTGGCCGATCTCGGTGCAAGCATCAACCTAATGCCTCTTTCCATATGGAAAAAGCTAAGTCTCCTAGATTTAACCAAGACCATAATGATACTTGAACTTGCCGACCGATCGATTTCTACTCCTACCGGTATTGTTGAAGATGTTTTCGTGAAAGTTGGAACATTTTTCTTTTCGGCCAACTTTGTAGTCGTTGATTATGTTGTCGATCCTTGGGCTCCTTTGATTCTCGGGAGACCCTTCTTGAGGACGACACGAGCTTTGATTGATGTTCACGGTGAACAAACGACCCTTCGTCATGATGACCAATCCGTAACATTCACAGTTGGTGATACTAAGACATTCTCCTACAATACTATTGAATCGATTAACCGAATCGATGTCATCGACGTAGCTTATGAGGAGTTTGCTCAAGAGGTACTTGGATTTTTGAATATTTCCAAGAGTGGAAATCCCACCCCAACTTTGGAATCGATCCTTTCTACCTCACCTCCCCCTCTCACTCCTTTTAAAGGAGGTGAATTCACGTTGGAAGAGATCAAGGGTCATCTTGCTGATAATTCATTTTTACCTGGAATTGATGATGCCAATTGTGACCCGAAGGGAGACCTTCTCCTCCTTGAGAAGTATTTAAACAATGATTCGATTTCTTTTCTCCCTCCAAGTGACCAAAAATTTGAGGAACTTAAGACTGTAAAATCTTTTAGTGATGAACCCCCCGAGCTTGAGCTCAAAGACTTACCAACTCATCTTGAGTACGCATTTTTGGAGGGTACCGATAAATTACCCATCATAATCACTAAAGGCTTAAAAGATAAGGACAAGACCGCTCTTCTTAAGGTTCTTAGATCACATAAGCATGATATAGCTGGAAGATTTCTGATATTAAGGGGATAGATCCACAGCTTTGTACCCATAAGATTTTGATGGAAGAACACGCTAAACCCACTGTCCAACATCAGAGACGGGTTAATCCTAAGATTCATGAGGTTATCAAGTAAGAAGTTATCAAACTTCTGGATGCCAGATTAATCTACCCGATCTTTGACAGTCCCTGGGTTAGCCCAGTCCATTGTGTCCCTAAAAGGGGGGCATGACTGTTGTTACCAATGAGGAAAATGAGTTGATACCTACTAGGTTTGTAACGAGATGGTGAGTTTGCATCGATTACCAAAAAATCAACGATGCAACTCAAAAGGACCATTTCCCGTTACCCTTTATAGACCAAATGCTCGAAAGACTAGCCGGGAATGAGTATTATTGCTTTTTAGACGGATTCTCTGGCTATTTTTACATCTTGATTGACCCCCTCGACCAAGAAAAAATTACTTTCACCTGCCCTTATGAAACCTTTGCCTATCGTCGCATGCCATTCGGTCTATGCAATGCTTCAGACACGTTTCAACGATGTATGGTTGCCATCTTTCACGATATGATCGAGAAAACCATAGAAGTTTTCATGGACGATTTCTCGATCTTTGGTGATTCTTTCTCCTCCTGTTTAGCCCATTTAGACAAGATGCTTCAAAGGTGTGAAGACACCAATCTTGTCTTAAACTGGGAGAAATGTCATTTTATGGTCAAAGAGGGAATTGTCATCGGCCATAAAATTTCAAAAAACGGGATTGAGGTCGATAGGGCCAAGGTGGATGTGATTGAAAAGCTACCTCATCCCACTACCATTAAGGGTATTCGGAGTTTTCTCAGTCATGCCAGATTCTACCGACGATTTATTTAGGATTTTTCCAAAATCACCCGGCCAATGACCCACCTTCTCGAGAAGGAAATTCCGTTTATCTTTTCTAAGGAATGTGTCGATGCATTTGAAACCTTAAAGCAAAAATTGACTAAAGCACCAATTCTAGTTGCCCCCGATTGGGACCTACCTTTTGAAATCATGTGTGATGCAAGTGACTTTGCGGTAGGTGCGATCTTGGGGCAACAAAAGACCAAACACTTTCAACCAATACACTATGCAAGCAAGACTATGACCGACGCTCAAGCTCACTATACTACTATGAAAAAAGAGCTTTTAGCCGTAGTATATGCTTTCGATAAATTCTGGCTATATCTTTTATTGTCAAAGTCAATAGTGTACATAGACCACTCGGATCTTAAGTATCTCCTTGCTAAGCAAGATTCTAAACTGAGATTGTTGCAGTGGATTTTCCTCCTCTAAGAATTTGATGTCACTATTCGTGATAAAAAAGGAGCTGAGAATCTTGCCGCCGACCACTTGTCTAGACTTGAAAATCCTCACCAAGATGTTCTCGAGAACAAGGAAATTACCGAAACATTTCCTTTTGAAACTCTTGGTATGGTAACTTTTCGTGGTGATGCTAATACCCCATGGTTTGCCGATATTGCAAACTACCATGCGGGGAATTTTGTTGTGAAAAGGGATGTCATCCCAACAAAAGAAAAAATTCTTCAAAGATATAAAGCATTACTTTTGGGACGACCCCTACTTGTTTAAGATATGTGCGGATCAAGTGATTCGGCGATGTGTTTTTGGCCAAGAAGCCCATGACATCCTCATGGCTTGCCACGAGGGTCCCACCGATGGACATCACGGTGCCAAATACACTGCTAAGATAGTCTTTGATGCCGGATTTTATTGGCCAATGATTTACCGAGATGCCCATGACTTGGTCATATGGTGTGACACTTGCCAACGTCAAGGAAAAATCTCACAACGTGATGAAATGCCACAAAATGCAATCCAAGTTTGTGAGATCTTTGACATGTGGGGCATCAATTTTATGGGACCATTCCCGTCTTCATAAGGGAACAAGTATATACTCGTGGCCGTCAATTACTTGTCAAAATGGGTTGAAGCAAAGGCGCTCCCCACCAATGACGCCTGAGTTGTTTGCAAATTTCTCAAATCTCTTTTCGCCCGATTTGGAACTCTGCGTGCCATCATTAGTGATCGCGGTACCCATGTTTGCAATGACCAATTTTCAAAGGTCATGCTTAAATATGGGGTGACCCACCGACTTTCCATCGCGTATCATCCACAAACAAGTGGGCAAGTTGAAGTTTCTAATCGTGGTTTGAAACGTATCCTAGAAAGGACCGTAGGTAAAAACCGTGCTTCTTGGTCGGATAAGCTAGATGACGCCTTATGGGCCTTCCGTACCGCATTTAAAACACCCATCAGGTGCACGCCTTATAAGCTTGTATACGGGAAGGCTTGTCATCTCCCGATCGAACTAGAGTACAAGGCCTATTGGGCCCTAAAACATTGCAACTATGACCTTAAGACCGTGGGTGACCATCAAAAAGTTCTTTTAAATGAATTAAATGAACTTCATGATCAATTCTACGAGAACTCTTTGATCTACAAAGACATAACTAAGAGACTTCATGACTCCAAGATCAAGAACCGCGTTTTCAACGTTGGTGATCGAGTCCTCCTCTTTAATTCTCGACTTAAGATTTTCTCGGGCAAGCTCAAAACCCGCTGGACCGGACCATTCACCGTTGCTCAAGTTTTCCCTTATGGAACCGTTAAGTTATCTTCAATCAACGGACCAAACTTTAAGATGAATGGTCATAGACTTAAGCACTACTTTGGAGAGGACATACCATCGATGGTTGTCCTGGATCTCTAAACTTTCCCCATAGACCAATGAATTCGGGGACGGGTCAAGCATAGCGACCTTAAACAAGCGCTTCGTGGGAGGAAACCCATACTTATCCTTTTATCTTCTTTCTATTTTCTTCTAACTGTGTAACGTGAGGAGGTGTGACTCTTCCATTCTCGTGTGCTTGTGTTTTTTATGGTTTATTGTCCAGGATTGTCTCGAATTTTTAAAGTCTCTCGTGATCGCAGTTTTGTCATTCGATCACAAGAGCTTCACATCCTCAGCTTTATTTGGGAATCCGATATCCAAATCTTATCGACGAATGTTAATCTTTAGCATAATTCATAAACGACCTTAGATTGACGCATATACCCTTCTTAAAACATTAAGGACAATGTTCAATTCTAGTATGGGAGGGATCTATCGATTTGATTGTACCTGCAGCCGTTGTTTTCGCGTAAGCCCATTTTTACCACCAAAATTCCAAAAAAATGAAATTTTTTTAAAAAGTTTCAAAAATAAAATAAGTGTTATGTCACAATGTTCGACTTTCCTGTAGGATAGAATAAGATTAAATTTTGACTCGATCGAGCGTGTTGAGCTTTAGCTTGTTCCTTAACTTTTTAGACTAAGCATTCGCGAATTTACGAAGAACAAAAAATAATAGTGTTAATTACAAGTCGGATGCTAAGCAAGGATTATTTGGAAATCTTAAAAGCTTATAAGTGTAATTTGTCACTTTTTCTCCCGTAAGCTCCTAACCGGACTAATAATAAGTGCTATTTTTGGAAACTAAACTTAAATCGATAATTTTTAAATTTGAAGCTTTATTAATGTTAGTAACATTAATTTAATTAATCTTAGTTCAACTATATACTTTAATTTTCTAAAAAGAAATTTTCTCTATATCATGGTAATATAAAAAAAATATATGTGTATGTCATGTGAATAATATAAACTGTGGGCTGATAAAAGTTTGTTGCATCTTGCCGGCTCACAACCGATGTTGCAGCCTTCTAAAGAAAGCCCATAGTAAGAATAATAATCTGAGACAGCTAAAAGTTTGCTGCATCTTGCTGGCTTAAAACCGATGTTGTAGCCTTCAAAAAGGTCGAGGATTACCGTTGCTTAAATAATTGTATAAATGTTAAGTGTTATGCTTGAATAAATATAGGGAAAATCTCTTTTTCTTTAATTTAAATATATTTTTGAACTAAGACTAATTTGCTTTAGTTATCGTATCTCTTTGTATAAATGGAAAGTCCAAGGGTTTTAAATCCGAAAGTCCGTGAGTCTCGATACTAGTCTCTGTGAGGTGTCAAAAGCCTGGTCACTTAGCCGCAAGGTTGGGATGTGCCAAGACGAAAGTCGCTACATGGGATGATCTCGCTTTCAAACTCATTGTCCTTGGGTGAAATGTGAAGCATAGAAATATTGCAACTTTCTAAAAGTATTAATCCATGGTTAAAATTTGAAATTAGCACACTCACATGATATATAATAATTATCGGGAGCGAAAAGTTCAAAAATTACAAATATGAGTAGTGTTAGCATCCCTAACTTGTACTTAACGGTGATTTCGCTTTAAGCTTAGTTTGGACAAGTGAAAAGTCGGGGACGATGAATTTATCATTTTTGGGCATTTTAGGATTGAAATGCTTCTTATTCCGTGACCCGAAAAATTATGAAAATAATGAAAGTCCGAACATGTTAGTTAATTAAGAAAAAAATACAAAAATATTAGTTGTAGTTAGTGTAAATATAAAAAAGGTGAAAACGGAACTTGTCGAAGCTATTGATCCTTTATTTTCCTTTGGCAAACACTTTGCTACTTTTCGAGGTTATTAGTCGAGGGGGATTTAGGGTCTTAGTTTTCTTAAGTGTTTAATTATAGCATTGTGTGAGGACATGACAATATCTTAGTATGTAGGATTTTGGTATGTGCTTAATTACACATACATTTGACCATTAAAAACGAGCTAAAATGACCAAAAACATACCAAAAATATATTGTATTTGTGTGTTTTGCATTTATGATGTGCAGGAAACAGATATCAAAGAAAAAGACACAAAACGAAGCCAAAAGAACAAAACCAAGCACAGGACTGGAAAGAGCGTGAAGCCAAAGTCAAAGAAAGTCAAAGTCAACAAAAGTCAACCCCGACAAAGTCAAAGTCGAACCAAAACCGAAACTGAAGAAAAACTTATCAGGCCAACCTGACCCATTTTTTTGGGCCAAGTCGGCCCAATAAGCCTTATACAAATTTGGGCTATTATCTTAAAACTGCCAAAATAGCCAAAAGCCAAACAAGCCATTCGGCCCAACAACATAATAACCCAACAACCACTTAACAGCCTTTTTATAAGGCTGTTAAGTCTCATTAACACCGTTAGTCCTCCAAGGACTTAACTTGCAACAACAACATACAAGATGAGGGACTAAAGTTGCCAACTCGCTAAACTTTTTTTATAAAACAAAAAAGGCGCGCTTTTTTGGTATTGTTTTTCTCCCCAAATTTTATCCCTGCAAACATGAAAAACATAAAGGATAAACCATCACCCTCACCTTCACTAACAACCCCCACTCACATGGTACACTGCCACCTTGGCAATCCTGTGGTTTTTCATTGGTTGAGCAAAAATCAAAGGCTGTAATAGATGTAAAGAAGCACAAATATGAAATCAAGGGCTGGGATGACTTTGGGATTTTGTCTCACACAAGAAACACACCTCTGTTTTCTCTCACAGAAGTAACACAGCTGGAAGAACCAAGATTGAAACTTTTTAGCTATAAATAGGGCCCTTGCAACCCATTAGGGAGCATCTCATTTTTCAGTCTTTAGCAGCTTATTTTAAGCTTATTGTAATCTTTTATTTTTATCTTGTAACTGTTTTATGATTTAATGAAATTCTGAGGTTTTTAAAAGTTAAAATTCTGTTTTCTCCATTTTCAAGTTCTATTGTTGTTTAAGAAGTTTACAAAGGTCTTATAAGCTATTTTATTCTTGTTAAAGCTGTTAGCTTAAGCTTTTTAAACTTTTTCATAGTTTATAAGGTTTAAGGCAATTTTCATTAAAAATAAAAAAATCAAATTTCAAGCAATGAAGCATGGTGAATATTGGATGACCATGGTTTAGAGCCTCATGGGAGGCATTAGGCTGGTTAAACACTGATTTAGTATTTAAATTCTGTTTCAAAAGCATGGGCATTTGTAAGTTTCCAAATTTCCATTTTAAGCTATTCTACTGTTCAACTGCTTATTGTGCTTATTTTCTGCTTATCTTAGCTTATTATTGCTTATTCATGATGTTTAATGCTTATGTATGCTTCCTTGAACTTTGTAGCTTATTTGGTTAAGTACTAGCTTAAAACTGTCCATTTGAGCTTTAAATCTGTTTATCTTATTAGCTTACTGATTGAGTGCTTATCAGTGATTGAAATTTTCTTATCATTGCTTAAAATTGTTAGTTTGATATCTGTTTTCAAAAACGTAAGCTTAAATCAGTTTTTTATAAGTTAAAAATGCATTTTGGAAAACTTAAAGGGGTGTTTAGCACAAGGCTGCAAATGGGTCAAAATGGGCAAAAAATGGTTTTTGGTCACTAGGTCAGTTTTTTCAAGCTTATTTAAGTCATATTATTTAGTTTCAAAAGTTTTCAAAGTTCTAAATTGCTTTTTAAGGTTTTGAGTGAGCATGGTTTAAATCTGAGGGTTTATAGTTTTTTTAATTCAGCTTGTGTTCTTGAATTTGCTTAAGTGCTATTTGGTGTCTTGTTTTACGTATCATTTGCCTCTAAAATGCAGTAGTCAAAAGTTGTTCAAAAGTACCTTTGTCATTTGAGATTTGGTCAAGTCTGTCAAGTCAGAATTAAGTTGCAAAAAGTCCTTTTTCATTCTCACTTTTAGATAAGATAAAATTAGTTTTAGAATTTAAAAATTGGTACACAAGTAGCTTATAGGCCAATCTTAATCTGTTTGGGCTTATTTTTTAATTTGTAGCTTGCTTACTAGCTTAAATTAGGGCTGCAATTAGCCACCTTTTTATTTTTTTTAAACAGTTTAAAAACTAAAAAAATGAACAACAACCTTTTTCAATAGCATTTTTCATGGCCTTAATGATTTTCAAACTCCATTTGTATTGCTGATTATTATAGCTTATAGGACAAGCTTTTTAGTGGTATAGGCCATTAAGGCTTAAGGATATGTCTTTGGGCTTAAAAATAAGCCCAAAGATGCCTTCATAAGCTGTTTTTGCATCATAGGGCCAAAAAGGGCTTATTTGCTCTTAATTGCTTTTCCCAATTGATTTTCTTGCTCATTTTTGTTTATATTAGCTTATTAGGGTTAGTTTAATGCCTTTGTAGCTTATTTAGTTGAGTTATAGCTTATTAAAGCTTTTCAAGTAAAACTGTTAAGCCTTTCAAGTTCTTAGTGTAAACTGTCATTCTCTTTTTGGCTTATTTATGTACTTAATCTTGCTTTTCATAAAAAGTTGTAGTTGCGAAAATTGCTTATTTTCAAGTGCTGAATAAGTTTGTTTAAAAAGTTTTGAAAAAAAAGGGAAGTCCAAGGGAGCAGGGCTCGAACCCTGGACCTCAACCCTCCAAAGCCTCACAACACACACACTCTACCAGCGACACCAGTAGGGCCATCTGGTAGAGTTTTGCACAATTAATTATATAAAGGCTTTTTTGCCTTTAAGCTAACAGCCCTTAAGGGCTTTTTACCAGCTTATTCAAATAAGCTGGTATCTCCATTTTATTTTTCTTAGATTAAGCATAATCCAAGCTACTTTCTGTAAATTTTTCAATTTTTTATAAATTCGTTTAGTATTTTTAATATTTAACTTTCATTAAAATAGTTTTTAATTCATAATAAAAAATTTAAAAGTCAAAAAAATATAATTCTTTTTTTAAAATTTTCTTTTGCCATTTAGAATCTAGGAAAAATATAAAAAGTTTGTTAGGGTTTAAATTTGATAGTTTTAGTTTTTAGGGCTCGGGATTCGATTCCCGGCCTCGTTTTTGCGTTTTTAGCTTAATTCCTTACGTTTTTAGTATAGCTTTACTTGTTTTTGCATTTTATTTGTAGAATTAGAAATCCATTCCCCAATCTTAGATTATTTAAATTTCTCGATCACAAACCGAACCGAATCTCCATTCATGCTTCGTTGGGACACGACCCGGTGGATTTTTTGGAAATTACTTTGGTCACGAGTAGTTTTCACTAGTCTTTTGGAATTCTTAATTTTTACTATACTATAATTGTGTTAGTCCTTATATACATACGTATATTTGGGCTAATCAAGGTGCTATAGCCCTCACTCGTTGGATTGAGAAAATAGAATATGTGCATGATATGAGTGGTTGTAGTATTGACCAAAAGGTGAAATACACTGCTGGTTCATTTGTGAGTAAGGATTTAACATGGTAGAACTCTCAGATCCGCTCGCTAAGTGGGGAATTTGCTGTTAGTATGTCATGGAATGACTTTAAGTGTATGATGATACAAGAGTTTTGTCCTAGTCATGAGATGCAAAAGTTAGAATCTGAGTTGTGGAATCACGCCATCGTCGGGGCTGGCCATGCTGCATATACTGATAGGTTTCATGAGTTGGCTAGGTTAGTTTCACATTTGGTAACTCCTGAGAGTAGGATGATTGAGAGGTATGTGTATGGCCTTGCTTTACAAATCCGTGGGATGGTGGCAGCAATGGAGCCAAAGACTATGCAAAAGGCTGTGCAGATTTCTGGTGCATTAATTGATGAGGCTGTTAGGAATGAAACAATTAAGAAGGTTGAGAAGAGATAAAATGTGGGGGGACCTAGCAAGGATAGGAATGGAAGGGATGATAATAAGAGGACCAGGACTGTGAATGCTTTTGCTACTACTATAAACCTTGTAGGAAGAGAGAATACGAGTACTTGGCCCAAGTGTACCACCTGCAACTCCTACCATGCACGCGATGGACCTTGTCGCACATGCTACAACTGTAACCGCCTGGGTCATTTGGCAAAGGATTGTAGAAGTGTGCTAAGGAATGTGAATCCCACCTGTTAGGGCATGTTATGAGTGTGGTAGTACCGACCATGTTAGACCAACTTGTCCTAGATGGAATAGGGTACAAGGACCGGGAGAAAACCGTCCAAACCAAGTTGCTGCTAATAACGAGGGTCAGGGTAGTGGAAACCAAGGGAACCGGGCTAGGGGTAGGGCATTCATGTTGGGAGCAGAGGAAGCTCGCCAGGATCCGAACATTGTGACGGGTACGTTTACTTTGAACAAGCACTTTGCCACTACCTTATTTGACTCTGGTGCCGACTATACTTTTGTTTCCACTACCTTCATACCTCTGTTAGGCTTAGAGCCAGCAAATTAGGTTTCAAATATGAGATTGAAATAGCCAGCGGGCAGCTAGTAGAGATTGATAAGGTTATTAAGAGTTGCAAACTAAAAATCGAGGGTCATATCTTTGACATCGACTTAATTCCTTTTGGACATGGGAGTTTTGATGTGATTATAGGTATGGACTGGTTGTCTAATTTTAAAGCTGGAATAATTTTCCATGAGAAGGTAGTGAGGATACCACTACCGGATGGCAATGTGCTTAGAGTAGTAGGAGAGAGACCGGATAAGAAATCAAGATTGTTGATGAGCGCTAAGGCTAGTGATAAGAAATAAGAAGAGATTATTGTGGTTAGAGATTTTCCTGAGGTATTTCCAGATGATCTATCTAGATTACCGCCTATTCGGGAAATTGAGTTTGGGATTGAGTTAACCCCTGGAGCAACGCCAGTAGCAAAGTCTCCTTATCGTTTGGCACCTTTTGAATTGGAGGAGTTGTCGGGACAACTCAAGGAACTTCAAGACAAAGGTTTCATTCGATCAAGTTCATCGCCTTGGGGAGCGTCGGTATTGTTCGTTAAGAAGAAGGATGGTTCCTTTAGGATGTGTATTGACTATAGAGAATTGAATAAGTTGACTGTTATAAATCGTTATCCGCTACTTAGGATTGATGATCTACTTGACCAACTGCAAGGGTCGCAGTTTTTCTCTAAGATAGATCTTAGGTCTGGATATCATCAGCTGAGAGTGCATGAGGATGACATTCCAAAGACTACGTTTAGAACTCGTTATGGACATTTTGAGTTCACTGGAATGCCTTTTGGTCTGACTAATGCAACAACAATATTTATGGACTTGATGAATAGAGTTTGCAGGCCGTATCTTGATAAGTTTGTGATAGTGTTCATAGACGACATCTTAATCTACTCTAAGACTCAAGAGGAGCATGTAACACTTAAGGTTAGTCTTGGAACTGCTCAAAAAGGAGAAACTGTATGCTAAGTTTTCTAAGTGTGATTCTGGCTAAAAGAAGTGCAGTTTCTTGGGCATGTGATAAATGGTAATGGGATTCATGTGGACCCTAGTAAGATTGAAGCTGTTAAGAATTAGAAAGCCTCTAGAACTCCGACTGAGGTTCGTTTGTTCTTAAGATTGGCTGGGTATTACCGTAGGTTCATTGAGAACTTTTCTAAGATAGCTAAGTCTCTTACTATCTTAACTCAAAATTAAGACTTTTAATTGGGGTGAGGAACAGGAATATGCATTTCAGACCTTAAAAGATAAGTTGCGTAATGTGCCTGTTCTAGCTCTCCCTGATAGATCAGAAGATTTTGTAGTATATTGTGATGCGTCCGAGATAGGACTAGGCTGTGTGTTAATGCAGAGAGGTAAAGTGATAGCCTATGCGTCTGTGCAGTTGAAAATTCATTTGAATAATTATACTACCCATGATTTAGAGTTGGGACTTGGGAGCGGTTGTGTTTGCACTTAAGATCTGGAGACATTATCTGTATGGGACAAAGAGTGTCATCTATACGGATCATAAGAGTCTTCAACATATCTTTAGTCAGAAAGAGTTGAATATGCGACAACGTCGCTTGATAGAGTTGTTTAGTGATTATGACTGTGAAATTCGCTACCATCCTAGTAAGGAGAATGTGGCGGCTGATGCCCTAAGTAGGAAAGAAAGATTAAAGCCTAAGAGAGTTAGAGCTATAAATATGATCCTTCAGTCAAGTATCAAAGATAGGATACTGACGGCTCAGAAAGAGGCTGTGGATGAATCTGTTGGATTGTAGAAAGGTTTGGATGAGATGATTAAACTTATGAATGATGGAGCGTTGTATTACCTGGATCGAATATGGGTGCCTTTGAAGGGTGATGTGAGAACCCTGATAATGAACGAAGCTCATAAGTCAAAGTACTCTGTACACCCAGGAGCCAATAAGATGTATTATGATTTGTGAGATAGGTATTGATGGCTTGGAATGAAAAAGGATATAGTTGAGTATGTTAGTAGGTGTTTGACTTGTTTGAAGGTTAAGGCTGAGCATCAAAGGCCATTTGACCTGCTTCAGCAACTTGAGATTCCTATATGGAAATGGGAAAGGATAGCTATGGATTTTGTGACTAAGTAGCCTAGGACTAGTAGTGGGTATGACACAATCTGGGTCATTGTGGACCGGTTGACTAAGTCTGCTCATTTTCTACCTATGCGTGAGGATTATAAGATGGAAAGGTTGGCTAGATTGTATTTGAATGAGATAGTTGCTAGACATGGTGTGCCGATCTCGATTATATCGGATCGTGATAGTCGTTTCACATCAAGGTTTTGGCAGTCAATGCAAGAGGCATTAGGAACTCGCTTAGATATGAGTACGGCTTATCACCCTCAGACCGATGGTCAGAGTGAGCGTACTATTCAGACTTTGAAAGACATGCTTAGAGCGTGTGTCCTAGACTTCGAAGGAAGTTGGGATGTTCATCTTCCTTTGGTTGAGTTTTCGTATAACAATAGTTATCATTCTAGTGTGAGATGTGCGCCGTTTGAGGCATTGTATGGTAGGAAGTGTCGTTCCCCGATTTTGTGGGCTGAGGTTGGAGAAGGTCAGTTGATAGGACCTGAGTTAGTGCAAGAGACTACTGAGAAGATCTCGCAGATTAAGGATAGACTTAAGGCTGCGCGTGATCGTCAGAAAAGTTATGCTGATAAGAGGAGGAAGCCTCTAGAATTTAGTGTAGGTGACTATGTCTTGCTCAAAGTGTCGCCTTGGAAAGGTGTGGTACGCTTTGGGAAGAAAGGGAAGTTAGCACCTAGGTTTGTTGGACCATTTGAGATTATTGAGAAAGTAGGCCCTGTGGCCTATCGGTTAGATTTGCCTGAGGAGTTGAATGGTGTTCATGACACGTTCCACGTGTCGAACCTTAAGAAGTGTTTGGCTGATCCAACACTAAAAGTGCCTTTGGATGAGATCCAAGTTGATGCTAAGTTAAATTTTGTGGAAGAGCCTGTAGAAATTTTGGAAAGAGAGTTTAAGAAGTTGAAGCGTAGTAGGATTGCCATCGTCGGGGTTCGGTGGAATTCGAAACGTGGTCCTGAATTCACATGGGAACGTGAAGATCATATGAAATTGAAATTTTAGGGACGAAATTCTTTTAAGGGGGGTAGAATGTAACCTTTGCCCTTTTTGTGTTCTGAATATTTCATTAATAGTCCTTTGACTATTTGACTTTTGTCAATTTATTTAGATTTTGTATCGTGTTGACGGTGGTGATTTTATAAGTAATGTGATGATTTGAGGTTTATTGTGATTAATAATCCTTTTTGAAAGTATTATTGTGTTATGTGTATTCCGGGTGGTTTGACCCGTGAATTTTGAGAAATACCAAAAAACGAGTCCGACACGTCCGTTAATGTCCAAATTGAATTTTGAAGGGTTTAAAGTGTAAATATGGCAAGTGAATACTCTAAGTTAATGGAAAAGTATTTTTAAGGTGAATAAAAATGCTTTTTAACTTTGGGGTAAATGTTACGGTTGAGTTTTGTAAGCTTTTAAGTGGTTTCGACACGAAAAGAAAGGCCCGAGACCCCATGGGATACCATGGCCGATCAAATGGTCAAGGGATGAGACAAGGAGGCTTAATTTTAGCTCCTTTGTCTATTATGGTACACATATATGCTTAACATCTAAGCATTTTTCATATAGTTCATTTTCAAAATCAAAATATTCTCTCCTTTTCTCTCTTTGTGTTTCGTCTGCCACCTACAACACACACAAACACTTATAATTTTTGAATTTTGATCAAGAAAACATGAAGACATAAATATTTGGGGTTGAGTCTAGTGTTTGGTTATTCATTTAAACAACGTTTGTGTTGTCCGATTTGTGTCGAAATCTACAAATTTGAAGATTTTCTTGTAAGTTTTCAAATTTAAATTTTGTTTGTTCTTTTGGATTTATTTTGATGCATAGATGTTAGTTGTACAAGTTGATCGTTGTGAAAATTGATTTTTGGAAGCGAAACGAAAGAAAAGGGTGTGTTTGGTTCGTGTAGTAAAAGAAAGAAAAAGAGGGTTTTTGTAGTTTTGATGTTGTGGTCGTGATGGTTGAATAAATTCGCGTAATTCATAACTCCTTCGTTATCGATGGAAAAATTACGATTCTTATTGATTTGTAATTCTAAAAATATGTAATATGGGCTTATATGCCACGTGTACTTTCTCAAAATCACTAGGAAAGTGATTTTGATTATTTTTGTGTTATGGCATATGTTGTGGACTATTTTTGAGGCTTATGGTAGTAACCAAAAGCGATACGTAGCTTTATAGCTTATTTTCAAGCTTAATATACGTATTTTGGAGTTTATGGACTCACGTCCCAATAAGTCTATTTGAGCCGCGGCTTAACGGGAGGGCTTATTGTGGTTCAGGATTATTCTAAATATATGTATATACTTATTAATGTATAGGGACCTGGTTTGTGGACTTAATTTAATATATTTGGTACTTTTAAATGTCCTAATGGACACTTGTTGGCTGAGGACAATATATGAGCGATATTTGGTCATTTTGAGAGTTTTGGTGGACTTTTTGAAGCGAATAGGTATTTACGAAGTGATATTGTCGTTTTTTTTAGGGAAAACGTTGTGGTGAAACGTTTAAGTTTGAGATTTTAGAATTTTGTCAAAAGTGTCGAATTGTGAAAAGTGTTTAGAAATTAAGGTTTGAAACCTTGGAATAACGTTTGTAAACACGTACAGGTCATGTCAAAATTCGTAAAAAGTTTATAACCTAGAAATTTTTACTTAAAACATGGATTTTTGGTTTTTTGTAATAATAAAATATTATTTTATTATTTTATTTAATTAATAAATTCACTAAAAGACGAAAAAATATAATTTTTCTTGAAACTTTCCTAATGTGTTTGTTGTGATTAAACGTGTCGTTTTCAATCAAGGAATGATTATTTTGAAGTGATTAAGCTGTACCGAATGGACTTGTCGAGATATATTTATAATTAATAATTATAAATATTTATTATATTACTTATCTATTTGCGCTAATTAGTTAAAAGTATGTATTTCGGTGAATGAGATTGATATGATTGCGGAGATAAGTCGTCAACCATCACACCACTAAGAATGTTTTGGGTAATTGTACAACGCGTCTAACTTAAGCATTCAAAAGATGAAGATTGTTTTGGAAATGATTGATTAAAATTGAGTATTTAAACTGGAACTAGGTAGTGTACGGCGTCGTTTCATTTGCTTGTGTAGTAGAAGTTGGTTGCTAATGGATTGCTTAAGGTGAGTTCTCGTAGGCCCACTTTTTATTGTTTTTCCGTTGGGGGAAAATGATACTCAAATGTGTTTTGAAATGATCTGTGCGAAATGTGGTTTTGTTTTTGGGACAAGATATGTGCTTATGACTGTTATGTGAATATTATGTGTTGATTACTTGCATGTACTGTGTTTGGCATGGCAAGATTCTGTGTGGTACTTGTATGTACTGTGTTTGGCATGGCAAGGTTCTGTGTGGTACTTGTATGTATTGTGTTTGGCATACGAGGTTCTGTGTGGTACTTGCATGTAATGTGTTTGGCATGCAAGGTTATGTGTGGTACGCCCTAATATAGTACTCCAGTTGGTTGGCCCTTTAGGTGTGTTAGTGATTTGGGAGTTGCGACTCCGGATTTATTATTGGATGTTGAGATATGACTAGCGGGGATGTTATGTCTTGGATTGTTAGCATATATTCACTGTCATATAGCACTATTGTCCACTGTTGAAATATTGGCACAACTTTTGGGTTTAAGGTCAAACCTACGAGCTCACCAACATTAGTGTTGACGTTTTCGAGTATCATTTTCAGGTGATGTGAAAGATGAATAGTTTGGTGATTGATAGTAGACTTAGAAGTATCCCGTGTGGAATTTCGTTTGAAGTCTTGCTTGCTTGTTGTTTGATTTGAGTATTTGGAGATCTTGGATTAAGTATGGTTATGGTCCCCCTCTCGAGGGCATATGAATAAATGTAAGAGATTTGTGGATTTTAGTTGCGATTTTGGACATAATTGAGTTTGTTCAAGGTTGATGGTCTTCATAGCACTTGGAGTTTATGCAATGTAGTTTTCTCTATTTTTGTACCTTGTGTTATGATTGATCATTATGTTGCATTCCCGAGTTTCTGCCATTGTCGGGGTGTGACAATTTGGTAATCACTTTATCCAACTTCTTGTAGCTTGAATTGTGAAGCTCTTTCGACCTAGCCTCTATCCAGCTTGGTCTTCAATGCAATGAAAATTACCTTTTTGGAGTCTTTGTGATAAAAAGCAAAAGAAAAACAAGCAGTTTGGAAGGCATTTATGGTTTGTTCTTTATTGTATAGTACTACATACCCATGTTCTCGAAATTCTTTGTCATACTTCTTGTTTGTGTAGCTGCTTGCAAATCTCCAATCACTTGATCAAGAGGATGATCTTTATGAATTCTTGTAGTTGGATTACGACTGACTTGGATTGTTATATTCAAGTTGTTCATGGCATAATCTTCCAAACCAGGCATATTTGGATCATCAAGAAGTTCAATGCTTGTTTTTCCACCAACAAGCATAACTTTATTTGTGCTAGCAGCATTAACATTGTTAGTGCTGTTAACATTATCTTCCTTCTCTTGATCAATACTTTCACTAAAACCCTTCAAAAAAATATCTTTTAATGGATCTTCATAACTTCTTTTCATCATCACTTGAAGGTTTGGATCCATCATCATGAGAACTCTTTGGATCTTGGGAAAATGGTGGATCAGCGGTCCATAATGGTAGCAAAATGTAATCTTTGACAGGTTCTGTCTCCTTTCTAGCTTGACCTGCATTATCATTTGCTTTTGTACCTACAAAACCATTAGACTGTGTACTTGCAACAATTGGCTCATAATTCATTGTTCTTGTTAGTGCATCAATATCAAATAGCCAATCTGGTCTACTACCTACAACATTAGGTGTATTTTCATTGAACCTAATATGCAAGTTTTCTTCCACTATCATTGTTCTACTATTGAATACTCTAAAGGCTTTACTATTCAAAGAGTATCCAACAAAGAAACCTTCATCAGCCTTACCATTAAATTTGCCTAAGTGATCTATGGTATTTAGAATGGTAACAGGACACCCAAATGGTCTCATAAAACTTAAATTTGGTGTTCTACCATGAAAAAGTTCATAGGGGGTCTTGTTATGAGGCTTAACTACTAACACTTTATTTTGCACATAGCAAGCAGTATTAATGCTTCTGCCAAAATGTAGTTGACAACTTAGAATAAGATAGCATAAGGGGGGGGGGTGGGGTTTTGTCCCCCCCTGGCTAGCCTCAATTAGTGTCCTATTTTTTCTTTTAGCAATCCTTTTTGTTGAGGAGTCTAGCTTACACTAAAATTGTCTCCAAAATACCTTATTTCACAAAACTGATTCATTTCTCTGTTCTTGAACTCAGTTCCATTATCACATCTAATCACCTTAACCTTGTGATCTACTAGATTTTATATCCCAGTTATAAAGGACTTAAGAATGCCACTAGTCTCATCCTTGGTAGCTAGAAAGAAAAAACATGTCTCTCTCCCTACTATAAATCATCTGTGACAACTAGGCAATACATTTTCTTCATAATGCTTTTTACAAATGTTGGACCAAACAAGTCCATATGCAACAAATGTAAAGGAAGACTGATTGAGTTCTCTGTTTTGGTCTTACAAGAGGCTCTGTGCTGCTTTCCCTTTGACAAGCAACACAGGTTTGATCATTTTCAAAAAGTTTAGAAGGTAAACCTCTTACAAGATTTCCCTTAACCAATTTATTCATGGTTTTAAAATTTAAGTGACCTAGCCTTCTATGCCAAAGTTTAGTTCATCAAATGTGGCTTTTGTAAAAAGGCAAGTTAAACCTCTTTTAGGAACTATGTTCTTTAAATCAACACTATACATATTGTTCTTTCTAGGAACTCTAAGTAAAATTTGACTTTCATCAATTAACTTAAAGTTTGGAGATAAAACAATACATTCAGTGTCATTAAAAAGAACACTATTCTTTTTATCACACATTTGTGAGACACTAAAGAGATTAAACTTTAACTCTCTCACCAAAATACTCATTTTCAAATCTAGTTACTTAGTTTTAATGGTACATTTTCCTGTGATTTTCCCTCCTTTGGGGTTCCCTCTAAAAGCAACATATCCTCCATCTATCTCTTCATAGTCTGTAAGATAGGACATGTTCCCTGTCATGTGCCTTGAGTATCCACTATTTCAAAAAATTACTCTTTTATCTGTAAATCTACTTTGTGGATATGCCCTTGCACATCTGATAATAAAATAAGTTTCTTTTGGACCAAAGCCATCAATGGATTGGACTGCCTGTGTGATTAATATGATCAAACTTCTTTAGTGGTGTTGATGCAATGCGGTGTTTAGTAACATGTCTAAAACTTTAGTCTTTTAGTTTCCCATATCCCAACAAGTTGAGGCCTTAACAGATTACCATTTTTCCTAAACAACACTGACTACTGCTTTTGGCCTAGCAGTATTAACATTTTTACCCCTAACAATATTAACTCACTATTTTTGAATGTTGTGTTCTTATGAATGGGCCTCTTAACAGTTGAATGTGCTGTTTTAGAAAGATATGACATTGGTATTAGCAGAATTCAAGTTATTTTTGAAAGAGCTGTTTTTAAATTGTCTAACATTATTAAATGTTACGTAATTGTTGAAATATTTTGTCTAACAGTATTAATGTATACTTTTGCAAGGACTTTATTGTAATGCTCTTGGAACCATGGTCTTTTTTGCCACATGGGTGATCTTTTTAGGCTATTTTGATGTTTCACCCTTTGGTGCATTGTACCAAACTAGTTTTAAACAGCCTTTGATTTTGAAATTGTTTTTGGATGGTTAACTGCAATCAACGTTACAAATGATCAAAGCTTTTCACTTAACATTAAAACAGGCCTTATTAAACACTACTCAAAATTGTTCCTACGTCTTTGAGACATCATATTGTTCCAATTTCTTTGATTGCCTTTAGGAATGTGAGTGTTTTGCCTAAGTTGCTCAAAACTGTTTAGCAGTTTTTTCCTAGCGTTTTTCCTTTGGTTTAGCAACTCTATGTTAGCAAAACTGGATTAACTATTTTCTTTTCAACTTTAGGTTGAGTCACATTCTCTTCCTCATTGTCTGACGCCCATTCTACAATAATTGGGACATCATCAGATTTCTTAACTACCTTAGATTCTTCTTCATTAGGCCTAGCTTTACAGTTCTCAACTACAGGTTCATTAACAAACTCATCTAAAACAGTAAGACAAGACATGGTGTTTGAGCATGAAGTTTCCTGTGTAGGGAGGTGGAACTGCTTTATTTTTTTCTTGACTACGCCTTTTTTTTCTTGCAGTTGTCAACAATCTGACTCTCATGAGTTGTCTAAACTTTAGATGCATTTTCTATTTCATTCTACATTAAATTGAATTTAATTGATATCTTTTTCTTTTAGGAAGTTTTGAGTTTCTTCTTTAGCTCACTAAATAAGTTATTTCTTCTATGAATAATCCTATTGGTGCAAGTATAGGAGTAAGGCTAGCTTTAGTTGGGTTGATTGGCTTAAAAACCCTTCGTTAATTTCGTTGTAATGCTTTTTCTAGCTTCTTGCTAGTTGTGTTTTAATAAAATTCCGCCGTTCAAAAAAAAAAGAATTACAAAAGCAATAAATTCATCCAATTAAGTCGTTTATTTTATAATTCTCAAATATTTAAATCATTTTTACCATATGTCATTATATTAATGGTCATTCATATTAAAAATGGTTTTTCATGTTATAGATAATATATAATTTTTATTTTTTCTGTTTTATAAGTTATGTATAGAGTATTATAGAAATTATATGAAGAGAATAAATTTATTAAATATTTTATAAATTACGTAGTAAGATAATTAGTAATATATTTTTTTTTTGATTTACCTGTTTTTTGATTCGATATTGTAAGCCAACTAATCCTAGCGAAACTATCCTTTTAGGTAGCCCGGAGTCGGCTGAAGTGAACCTCCGAAGCCACAAGGGGATTAATTTTCTCCTCGTTATATTCGAACCATTGTCTTCCACTTTAGAAAATATGTCAATGAAATAATATTTTTCAGAAATTCTTAGTTATATTTTAGTACGTATTAACCCAAAAGAATAAGAAAAAGTAATTTCTTTCAAAATCCCCATCAATGAATAGCTAGAAAAACTTTTTTCTTTATATATGATAATTTATGTGCTTCGACGTTTTTCTATTCGGTTGTACAACATGATTTTATACCGATAATGAAAAATTCACTAAAAAGTCTTGGGGTAGATTTGAGATGTGATTAAATAATGTTAAATTTTTGTTTGAAGTAAGAAGTATTTGCGTTTGTTGTATTTTAAAATATAAAGTCTAGTGGTATAAAGTTTAAGGGGTTATTTGTTTATTTTTTAAAGTTATAATATAATTTGTAAATTTATAAATTTACACTTAACTCCATATAATTTATTTAAAATAAAAAATTAATCAACTAAAGTTTTTATAAGTACCTACTCTTTTTTCAAGTTTTGTTTGTAAATTTAGACACATATATTATTATCTGTTTTTTGTTACATCAAAATTCTCTTCCAAAATTTTTTAATCTTGACAAAATTAATTTAATTTTGACTTTTTATTGACCAATCAGAATGCACGATTTTGCCTACGTGGCAAAATCAAGCCATCTGATTGGTCCAACTTTTTAATTCATAAGATTCAATTTGATAGAAATTCCGAAATGATGTAATTCTTTTATTATATAAAAGATTATAATCTAACTTCTCCAATTGGTTTCAACCTCATAGCTATCACGGTTTAGGATTTATAGCCGTTATACGAAAACTAAGACCATTTCTGTCCTATACTTAGAAAACGTATAAATCTGCAGGTTGGTTGATACTAAAGCCTAAGTTTTTAAAGCATGGGTCATTGCTAGACATCATGTAGAAGCTCCAGCACTTGGACTCATCGTCTTTTAATATTTTGGTTTTGGAATTATTGACCAAAACGGGCGAAAACTAAGATTTTCAGCCAATTTCTGGTTTGACTTTATGTCTCAGTAAAAATCCCATTTTCTCGCCAAATTGGTAATTGATCTCAATGAATGCTTGACTGTTTTGAGGAAAGAAAACATTTAAGATCTTCAGAGGAAAAAATAATCAAAAATGTATCTTTTATAGGTTTGGATTTATGATAAATTTTGAAGTTGGGTAAATTCTGAAAATGGGTTTTTACGTCTAGGAAGAGAAAAGTAAAAAAAATAACTATTTGGAATGGATTAAGAATTGTTAGTGGCACTTAAGAGACATTCAATTGAGGTTTATTTCAGGTCATAAACTTATTTAGAAAGTCAAAATCGCGAAGGTTTAGTACATTGTGGCAATATAGTTCGTAGTTATTAACTAATATTGTGTGATTATTCTATTCATAATATATCATACTTATTTAAGTCGCGACTGGCTTTATAGGTCTCGGTATAATCTCTTGAAGTACTTTCTATTATCCAGTTTCTCAAATGATCATCTATATCGAGTTGAGTTCATAGCCCCCTTTTTCCAGGGATACCTTTGTTTTAAAATTTGCTTGGGGTGAGATTAAATGATTTGGACCAAGCATCTGATTTTTATAACAACTGTATGCTACATCGAAATTATTATTGCCTAACGTCCCTTTCTGCTAGTTGTTTGCCCCAGAAATCATGAACTGTTAAAATCACATTGTGAGCTGCGGAATGTTATGGGTGGATCATCGGGACTGATATCCCAGATCCGCTATGTATTATGGTTGTTATGCCTTGTGACGCATTTACATTTGAAAAATACTTGAGGTAGTTGCAAAATACCTTACCATTAGGGGCTCATGAGGTTAAGGTTTCATGTTGTCACTGTACTTAGTGCATATACTTGATTTTTTCCCCATGACTACTATTTAATTTTGTGTTCTCGTTCCTTATGATATTTATTTATATACCTTATGTAATTCACTCAACTTTTGTTGAGTTTTCTCATGTTTTATCTCAGGTAATAATGCATTAACTTTGAAGGTTGGAATGCTCGATGGATATCAAGCGGATGGGCGTTCTTGTGTGTTTTAAAAATGGTGCTTGTGGTAAAGTCATGTGACTTAAAAACTTTGTCGTTGACAGTCGTTATTATAATACTTATGTCATGTGGTGGTACTTTAAATTGTGGGCCGCGTATAAACTCTGCGATATTTTGTCAAGCACACGTAATGTATGACATTTGTACATGTTTTGTTTCGTGGACTTGTAATCATAGAGTTTGTATTGATGCGGGGTACACCCCCATGACCATGACACGTATAATATCCGCTATTTTGGGGGTCTCACAAAATAGCAGTCTATAAATTAACCATGCTAGACCAAATTAATTTTGTTATCCTGAAACGTAGTAAACTTTATGTTATTAAAGAGACTGAAAATGAATAAATGTTAACACTCAAACGAGATAGATGAGCATGTCTACAAAAATGGTGTGGAACTTAAGAAAGGATACGTTGTCTATTATAAAGGTCCAAGTCTACATGAGTCACATGGGACAATGGAAGTCTACATGAGTCAAATGATCATATATGTGCAAAGGTTTACCCATCATAGTCGAGCTAAACTCATGTCAGTTAACAATTATTATTCATTGATACCAAAGTAAGGACACATAATTATTATTCATTGATACCAAAGTAAGGACACATAATGAATGTTAAACCTCAAGCTACAAAATGGATCAGCAAATAATATGCAGTAATGCACTTGCATACACATCAGAAATTAGAATAATTTCTCAAGAAATGACAATACTTTACAATTTCATTATGGGCATAAATACTACTACTAAACTTTAAACACATAAAATTTAAAATGTTTAAAAGGCAAAAATTTCGCGCATAATCAAACAAAAACTCAAAATTAACAAAAGATTTAATAGAACTTCACCTAGATCACACATATCATCCTACACTGTCAATGAAATAAGCACACAACTTCCCCACTACTCTGGCCACTCAATCTTCAAGAATCTTAGAAATTAATTGGTACCATCACCAAAGAACCAGCTATCACAGGAGATGCCTCACATATACCCACCTGGAAGGATTTGGAATTGGCTGAACTTCCCTTTAAAACCTCTAGTTATGCCACCGTCTGAAAAATATAAAGCAAAACTTGTTACTAAACGTTCAACATTTATATTTGGCAAAAAAAGAGAAGCAATGAGAAAGCAAGGAAAACATGGCATATGAAGATAAGAAAGCAAAAGACACATGGAAAAGAAGCAATGAAAGCATACGACAGATAAATAACAAAAACCAGCCAAAAGACAAAAACAATATACAAGAGTAAGAAACGAAAGGGGCATAAAGGCAAAAAACGCAAGGCACAAAAAGAATCAAAACATGGCAAAGACAATTCATAGCCTATTAAAATCAATCACTTAGAACATCACTAATCAAAATACTTTTGAACATCAAAAAGAAAATGTTACACGTTAAATGTTAGCAGAGCAATATTTTCATGGATATAGCATGAACTTTAGGTCTCGAGGAACAAATCAATTCAAAAGCATCAGGGGATTCTAGCACATGCCGCTTAGATACATAGCATATAGACACAACTAAAGCATTTTATTAAATCCCTTGGAGTAATCTTTCACAATTACACACTACATCTAAATCTAAGGGAGCGCTTGGTTAAAAATATTGAGGAGGGAATGAGAAAGGCTAAGATAATGGTATGAAAAAAAATGCAATGGTTATCCTATTACATATAATGTAATTGGAATGTTAAGGGTGCTTATTATAACACTTGTATGATTTGTATCTTGTAAATATCTTCTAAGAAAAATTGACATAAAAAGATGATTTTGTTTCATTGTTTATCAAAGCACTAAACAAATATAAAACCTTAGAGCACACATAAATCAAAAATCAATGTTTTGAAACCTGGGTTCAATCGGTTGAATCCGTTTCAGTCGAAAAAACAGATCAAATTAAATCGGGTTTTATATTTTTAAAACCTAGTTACACCGCCGGGTTTGAAGTGACCCGGGTCAACTCGGTTCTTGAGACCCGCCCAGTTTTAGTTTTTTCCATGTTTTTTTATAAATAAAGAAAATTAATTATATATATTTGCGATGTAATTTTTTTTACATGTTATATTTGTTAGTAAATGGTTTTTAAGCTCACTATATCAAATACAGTATTCATGATTTATATATACACTTTTTTTATCATTGGAAATATTATTTTTCAATTTTCTTTGGAAGACCGGGTTGACCCGGTGGTCGAACCAATTGAACCGGTAACCCGATTACTCGATCGGGTCGATTAGAGACCCGGTTTTTAAAACATTGCCAAAAACCCATACCACCTTATACCCACGATAAAATACACACAAAGAAAACTCAACTTGAGAACAACACCATCAGTGGAATAGATCTAAAGATGATGAAACAAGAAATGGTCAAAACACCGGGAAACTATTTGCTTAGAGGTTGGCCGACGACGTCACAGAAGATAAGATACGTAATTAGTTACTGATGATATTGGGTTTGGTTTTTACCTGACGTCAATGCAGCATCTAAATCGTTAAGGATGATATAGGGAATGAGTTTTGAGCATTTGGAGTTTGGAAGGGAGGGTGAGTAAAGAGAGTAAGAACAAATGAGAGTTATGTGAGCTTTGTTTTACTTGAGGGTTATCTTTTATTGGTGATATTAATGCAAGTAGTTGAAGACTTTAAGGTGTTTAAATGGCCAAATGTTTAAATGGCCAAATGGTGATATTAATGCAAGTAGTTGAAAACAAAGTCAAGATGTTTGTTTCGTTTTTCATAGACAGGCCAAATGTTTAAATGGTCCAATTGTTTTTTTCTCAATCTCAAATGTATGTTCGCTATTGAGGAACGGCTTGATCTCACTTTTGATATACACTCTCTCCGTCTTAAAATTATAGTCCACGTTTTTTTTGGATGTCCCAATTTAATTGTCTACTATTAAAAATAGATAAGAAAGTTTGATCAAGTTTATCATATTACCTTTATTTGAAATTATAATTACAAACTTTAAAGAAGACTTTAATTAATTAGCTAAGGGTAAAACTGTCATTCTGCTAAAAAGTAAGAAAGAGAAAGCTGTAATAAATGCACTTTTCTTAAATTGTGTGTTTTTTGTCGGGGGACAATAATTTTGAGACGGAGAAAGTATTTATCATCTTGTTTTGCAAAAAAAAAAGTTGAAGACTTAAGATACAAAGTATTAAAGAGTATATTAAATTAAAAGAATTACAAAAGCAATAAATTCATCCAATTAAGTCGTTTATTTTATAATTCTCAAATATTTAAATCATTTTTATCATATGTCATTATATTAATGTTCATTCATATTAAAAATGGTTTTTCATGTTATAGATAATATATAATTTTTATTTTTTCTGTTTTATAAGTTATGTATAGAGTATTATATAAATTATATGAAGAGAATAAATTTATTAAATCTTTTATAAATTACGTAGTAAGATAATTAGTAATATTTTTTTTGGATTTATGATTTTTTGCTTTCGGATATTGTTAAGACAGAACTTTATCTAGCGAAACTATCATTTTAGGTATGCCCTGGAGTCGGTGAATTCTTGAAGTGAACCTCCGAAGCCATTAAGGGGATTAATTTTCTACCTCGTTATTTTCGTTTCATTGTCTTACACTTTAAAAAATATGTCAATGAAATAATTTACTTTTTCAGAAAAATTCAAATAGTTATAATTTTAGTACGAATTATAATCCAAAAGAAAAGACAATGTAATTTCTTTCCAACCATCAATGAAAGCTTGAGAAAACTCTTTTTCTTTTTTTTTATTTATCATTACGTTTAATTTTATGTGCTTCGACGTTTTTCTATTCGGTTGTACAACATGATTTTATACCGATAATGAAAAATTCACTAAAAAGTCTTAGGGTAGATTTGAGATGTGATTAAATAATGTTAATTTTTTGTTTGAAGTAGAAGTATATGAGTTGTTGTTTTTTAAATATTTTAAAATATAAAGTCTAGTGGTATAAAGTTTAAGGGGTTATTTGTTTATTTTTTAAAGTTATAATATAATTTGTAAATTTATAAATTTACACTTAACTCCATATAATTTATTTAAAATAAAAATTAAACCACTAAAGTTTTTTTAAGTACCTCCTCTTTTTTCAAGTTTTTGTTTTCGTAAATTTGACACATATATTTTTATATGTTTTTTTTCTACATCAAAATTCTCCACCAAAATTTTTTAATCTTGACAAAATTAATTCAATTTTGACTTTTTATTGACCAATCAGAATGCACGATTTTGCCTACGTGGCAAAATCAAGCCATCTGATTGGTCCAACTTTTTAATTCATAAGATTCAATTTGATAGAAATTCCGAAATGATGTAATTCTTTTATTATATAAAAGATGTTAGGTTAGGTTATTGATAAATGATAAAAAAGTTATAAGTGGTTATATGTATTGATTGTATAGATGAAAGAATAAGAAATATAATATTTTAATGATAAATTGCGTTGTGATGGCTTGTTGATAACCATGATCTGAGCGCCCACATTTTCTACACCTTTTTGGTTTACATTTGCTTTTCATAAACTAATTAGTTAAACATATTGTATCGGTTGTTGTATGTTTGCGGGCTTTTAAACTTTTTTGTTAATGGGTCGGTTAATTAGAGTGATTTTTTTTTGAACGAGACTTAGATTAGAAATAACTAGCAAGGGAGATAGAAAAGTCACAAAAAATAAGAGGTCGGGTTTTTGTTTTTATACCATTCATCCCAGCTAACAAAGTATTGAATCTATCCGACACTCAGTAATAAGAAACTACAAATAATTCATCAATAAAGTCTCTTTAGAGTTGGGCTTGTTGGCATGTCCATCATTACTTTTCGACCATCTTCTTATTTCGAAAATTACATTGAAGCCACCACATCACAAAATTAATTACCTTGGGAACATGATTTGATTTTATTCTTCTTCGGCATTTTTACATTATCGATCAAGACCTCCATTCTCCGTAAGAGTTAATGGAATAATAGGCACGTCCCCACCCACCAGTTTTCTTAATTTGAACAATCTTCTTTGCCGTGTTACAAAGCGAAGAACAAAAGATCATTGGTTTCAATCCCGACATCACAATTCACTCAGATAGAGACTCAATTATTCTATACCACGTCTGGAATTAGTTAAAATTAGTAGGTAAGGGTTAGTCATTACTTCAAACAGGAAGGTGTTCACTATGTTGGGACATATTCGTTTCCACCTTGTCTTTAGTCACCTTTTCGGAAGTAATCGAGAATATCTATCAGGTTCTTGGAACGAAGCACAGTATTATAACCACCAGAATTGTTCAATGTCCTATGACCATGGAATCAGGAGACTGACGTAAGCACAAGGGTTGGTTAATACTTTCGCTAACTCTTCATTGAGTGTGTTCCAGCCCTTCCTCTCGGATGTCTACGAATACGAATGGTAAAGGACTAGGAGCGCATGTTTCAAAATCTTACCTTGGACCCACTTAATTTGTTTGCTGTTTTCGAGAGACTTACGCTTGGGAATCTATCTTAAGCTTGCCCCCTTCACTCCACACGTCATCCCGAATATAAAGTCGAAAGCCATTACCAAGTTTCTACTTCTTGAACAAAAAGCTGGTTAATACCCTTTTCCTCAAGCCTCCTAACCTCTTTAATAATTATTTATCCAACATGAATTTGCTCCTATACCCGAAAAGTCTCATTCAATCTTTGCATTGGCTCCTGTATCGCCTTGATAAACCGAGACCAAAAGCGTAGGCTCATGGGCTAAAAATCTCATAACCCATTTAAATATCAATCCTCTATTAGAGCATTAAAGACTATAATAACCTAGACCACGTTATTTCTTTAGCAGCAAGAGCCTTCTTCCATTGAACCCATTGAGCTTTTTTACCCGAACTCTCATGACATTGAAGATTTACTTCGAAGATATTCCAGAATTTGAATGACACTGCAGGGAATCTTTAAAACTGTGACATGTGGAATAATAAGGCATCGAACCATGTTCCGATTTGAGTAGCATGAGACCGCAACTCCAATCGATACATTCTTATCATTCCATCTTGCATTGACCGTTTCTAACATCTTATCAATAATGTCTTCCTCAAGATTGAAATCTTTATTACTGTACCTCCAACATAAGAACACAAGATATAAAAAAGGAGCTTAAGAAACCAAGACACTCCGATTTGGTCGCGCTCGAGTGACTTTACCACTTTTCTTTTTTTTTATAACTTCAATGGCCCATGATTTTGCTTTTGACATATTGATTTTTAAACCTGAAAACCTTATGAAAAAACAATCAAGAACATGGATAAGAGAAGTTATATTACTTTCGGCTCCATTCACCTTTAAAAACCGCCATCAATCCGCATAGAACATGTGCGGAAAGATTAACAAACAACAAAAAACAACACCAACATCGATACATGGAAATACCCGCATCAACACTCTTTGAAAATGAAATATGGAGACTTTCCATGATTAATAAGAATAAAAAAGGAGGATAACGGATCCCTTGATTAAGACCTATACCAAATTGAAACTCGTCGGTTGGAATTCCTTTGATAATGGATAGGGGACCCTTTCGAGTATGATGACAGACAACCATTGAAATCCATTTTCTCCATTTTTCCCCAATCCCAACTTGCCTAAAACATCATCAAGGAAAATCCCACCTTACCGAGTCATATGCTTTTTCAAAGTCAATTTGAAAAAGAGGGTTTGTTTTTTCTTTCTTACTTACACCAAGACATGGACTTCATTTAAAATAAAAGGCCCATCAAGAATTTGCCTATCTTTAAGATGCCGATTGACACCTCATTTAATAATTCCCCAAGACATCAACAAGACGATTAGTTAAAATCTTAGCAATGATTTTATATATGCTACCAATGAGGCTAATCGGTTCTAAAATCCTTAACAAGGGATTAGGCATCCGAAATTTTCGGCTTTAAGGCAATGAAGATGAATTACCACCCTTTGGTTAGTAATATCAGAAAATTATAAAAAAAATACCTCACGCTTCACAAAACATCCCCTATCCACAAGATTGCCAAAAGTTGTCTTGAAGAAACCGATCGTGAATCCAATCCGGACACCGGGGCTTTGTCTATTGGTACCACATTTCCAAACCGATTTTTTAATTTCATCATTAGAACCTCCCTCTCATATGATCACTATGCATTTGAGAAATCTTATTAGAAACTCAAGACTAATAGAGCCAGAGTAGGTTAGAGTAGGTTTGTCGCTTAACAAAAACGACTGGCCAAAATGGTCGAAGAATCTCTTTCTGGGGGACCTCATTCGGGTTTTTCAATCCAATTACCATCAACCATAACCCCCCTAATATATTTTGAATATTACGCCTTTTGTTTATGACTACCATGAAAAAAAACGGAACCCGGTATTTCATCTCATTTATCGGCCCATTTCAAGTTTTTTGCCTTTTGAGCCATTTCCTTCGATTCTAAATTATCTATTCGTTTTGGATTTGATGAAGATGAATAGCTAAAGCGGGAATTGACCAGCTCTTCATTCCATGCCATCTTATCATATCCAGATCAATTTCCTCCAAACTGTTTTTTACAGTCTAAAACTGATCATTTTTCCGGGTCACCGAATTACTCTTATTCCAAATACGAATAATGATTCTTAAGATTTCTTAAGTTTATTCATCCAAACTTAGAATGAGCAATTATTTCTCCCACCATAGGATGTTTTTTTTCCAATGTGTTCTCCACAAATGTGTTGTTTTAAAACCATCCATTCAGCATGATGAAAAAAACGAAATGAGTAGGGCCATATTCGTATCCATTTTCTTTTAAGAAGAAATAGGCCGATGATCTCGACAAAGATTCCTCTCATGTAACAGCTTTATTGTTCCGGGCTTCCACTAAATAACACTCTCCGAATACCATGAATCAATCTATACTTGCTCAACTTTGTTGCGGATCTTTGACACCAAGTAAAGCGGCATCCACTAGTTAACTTCAACCAATCCCGAATCCTAAATAAAAGAATTAATTATATCGAGCAACATGTGGATTTAAATGAGATTCCCGAATCTATCAGATTTGAACACGAACCTCATTAAAAATCTCCCATGGATAATAACATCCCCGTTCTCCAACTTATCTAATCTCGAAACGTAACGAAAATCCCAAAGAGCTTGTTTTTCTTTACCCTCTTGAGGAGCTTCATACACACCAATAATTTCATTATTCTTTCCCATTAACTCCACTTACCTTCTTAGTATTAACAAAATATCAGAACACGTCACAATGTTTTTGCAAAAAGAATAGTATTCCATACGCTACGGATTAACCTCCCGAATTTCCAACAGACTCACTTTACACATAATCAAAACGAATTCCACCAACACGTTTCACACATAAGTATCAATCTTTTCCATTTTGTTATCTTGTATGTAGCTAAAAAATTCAACTTTTTTTTACTTTTTTTCTTGATACTAGATACTTTAACCCAATCTTTCTTGGCCTTATTGGGCAAGGCCTTGTATAGATTTATAAGGATAGAAAATTAATTCTATAACCTGCTTTCCTCCTTGTGTTCCAATGTAGTTCTCTCCAAATCGGCTATGAATCCTTCCATTTTGACTCCCATAAAACCTGTTCCAACTTTTATCACATCTTCAAGTAAACCACATGGATCACATAGTTTAGGAATTTCAGAAAGATACTTGAAGATCGACCGCTGATTATGACCCTTAGCACTACCTTTCAAGTTTTCAACATCACCAGCCTCACTGGGTGAATTCATCTTTCTGGTCTTCTGCTTCTCTGATGTGTCATTTTCTCGTTTATGTGTCGAAGGTTGTTGAAACCTGGTGGATGCTTCAAAACTATCTTCAGAATGGTATTCCTTATCATCCAATCTTATTCTGACGCTTAATAGAGGATATAAATGAAATGGGTTCTTCCGAAACTTCCTTTTCCTTTTCGAAAAAGATTACCTCCACTTGATTATTTTCCAGCTTCTCCATCTTCAACTAAAGACTCAGGTACTATCTCACCATCTTATGTTCATCCTTGATTCTGTTCTTTTTAACTGCACCTTCCTCATCCATGGAGTTATCATCTTCAACTTTCGTATTCATCTAAAGATTTCCGGGACCCAACTTGAGTGTTATTAGCTTATCCAATACATCTTACCCCTCGGTTTAGAGAGTGATGTTTAAAATTTCTCTGATACTATTTAATGCCTTTCAAATAAACACAAGTCTTTAGATGAGAAAAACGTCTCCATCCTGATCAATCCACATCGAGCCTTTGTTCACACTTTTTAGCAATTTATAGTAAATGTATTATTGTCCATAACTTGAAGGACACCTTCCACTTCGACGCCAAGCCAATCCTACCATCAAAACTCGAATTAGTTTGTAGCCTTTATAACCTGAGAAACCATGACTTAGACACTAAACACATTTTTTGATATTTTTCCATTGATTCCTGTTATTTGAATTCCAAACATAACCCATTGTTCTCCCATATATTTGATAAAAACCTGATAACAATATCGGAAAAGCTTCATTACCTAAAGCCATTTTTCAGATTGGTAGAGAAAGCAAAACCTTTACCCTTCCAAAGGCATTATAATATTCTTAGACCATAGACACATTCATCTCCCTAAACTATCGATGGTTTCTGAAATCTTACCAAACCAACTTCGTCTTTGTATCCCCTTTAACACAACCCCTGTAAGAATTTTTCATTACCTAAACTCCCCTCTAGGATTTGGTTTAACAGAAGGGGAGTAGGAGTAACATTTGGCTTATTATTACCATCTCCTATGTTCTTACCATTGGTGTCTTTGGGAATCGAGCGATATTCGAATGGAGTCACTAACACGACCAATCCTAAACAGTAAGAGGATTCTTAACAGTCTTTCTTCACTGAATACATTTATGAATTTGACAAATCCAAACCTTTTACCGTACTTTGATTTCTTGACAGGAATGTAAGAATCCACCACATGACCGTATTGCTTGCACGCTAGAAATAACTCCTTGGCCGATACATTATCCGGAAAATTCGTAACATAGACAGATGTTGAAATCCTATCAACATCGTCCTCTTTGGTTGTGTATCTTCCCATTGAACAACTCCAAACTAAATTGCGTCTAACCAAAACACAAACCCTTTGGATCGAAGAGTAGCTCTAAAAAACAATTACTTATAAAAACCGAAGATAAAATGGCTATCTTTGTTGTTCCCCATTTTTGTTGTCCCGATCTGGGTTCCCACACAAGGATGTACCACCTATGACGTCCCAACTATAATGTCCCATCTATGATATTCCATTCGGATCATCTATCAAGGATTCAAAAATAATTTTTTTTATTTTTTTTGGATTGAAGGGATTTCTGGAGATTAATGAATGATTATTATGATGAATAAATGAAGGATTGAAGGATTGAAAATGGATCTGTTTACGTGTTAGTTTAGATTTGATTTAAGATTCATGATTTGGAGTGGAATAGATGAAGATTCATGATTGAAAATGGATCTGATGAATATTTTCGCAACCTATATGAGCTAATTACAAATTTTGTAATTGTTAATTGTTTTACTGTTAATTAGAGTGATACTTTTAAAAACTTATGGGATTAGGATCCTCTCAAGTTTATTTTGAACATGAGAGGTAATGTTGTG